>CATNWA010000141.1:105000-107500 GCA_951230385.1 Staurois parvus
CAGAAGTAGGGGACACGTCGTCTTTGGGGGTCTATTAATGAAAAAAAATTGCATGTTGTTCGGCCTTCGAAAACTGCACGTGTGCGAATCGGGCAAAGTTGAATATTCTTGGACTACAGTCTCTGCAGATCGAACGTAATTCATCGAAAAAAAAAAAAAGAGAAATGGAAACGGGGGAAAGTACTGCGTCATGGCCATTAGGTGGTGCTGTGGAGCATATTAAACAAGCATGCTCTTCAGCGCCACCAATGGCCATGAAGTGGTATTTTCCCCATTCACTTTTTTTTTTTTTTTTCAAGGAATAATAGAGAATATGGTCTGAAAACATTCGATGGACGAACAGCGCTGCAATTTTTAAATATTTTTTTTTTTTTTTTTTTAATAAACCCCCTTTTATTGAAAGGCCGGTCCTGTACGTTAATTGCAACTTAAAAAAAAAAAAAATCCTATAAAAAAGAAAAGAATCTTAGGGGAGGGGTGTCAAACGCGTGGCCCTCCAGCTGTTGCGAAACTACAAGTCCCATCATGCCTCTGCCTTTGGGAGTCATGCTTGTAATGGTCAGTCTTGCAATGCCTCATGGGACTTGTAGTTTGACACCCCTGGGGGGAATGCACCATGACCATCCGGTGGGCAGGATGCGGTATTTTCCTGATTCACTCAGTTTTTTTCTTGTTTTTTTTTTTTGGTTTTTTTCAAATCACTCTATTGTGCATAAACAAAAAAAAAAAAAAAAAACACATTATGGCCAGTAGATGGAGCCGATGATCTCATATTACCATCTCCCTCTAGTGGCCATAATGCGGTATTATCCTGATTCACTCTGTTTATGCACAATAGAATGATTTGAAGAAAAAAAAAACAACAAAACAAAAACAAAAAAAAAAAAAACACATTATGGCCAGTAGATGGAGCCGATGATCTCATAATATTACCATCTCCCTCTAGTGGCCATAATGTGGTATTATCCTGATTCTCATTATTCTTCTGAATAAAGAACATCCACCCTGGAGAGAAAAATAGCCTAACTCCATTCGATTTTGCAGGAATTCGCACAGAACGAGCGTACATGCAGTTTGCCCAAATAGCTCTGTGAATTTTTTTTATATATATATATATAAATACACCCCTTTAAATCAAAGCAGAAAAAAAAAGCACATAATACAAAACAAAGAAGAAACATTTCAGACTTGGAAAATACATTTTACAGCAGCAATGTGACAAATCTAAAATTCCTACGACAAAATATTCACTTTTCTTTTTTTTGACAATTATATTTAAAAATAATTGGTTTTTATTATAAAAAAAAAAAAAAAATTAATTCTGGCAGCCGCCAGCCACAAGAAAAAAAGAAAAATTATTACCTTCTGCAGCACAATGATATTTTTTTTAAATCATTCTACAATTTTGGCACTGAACAAAATGAGAAGTGCGCCTTTGTTTTTTTTTTTTTTTTTGTGCAGTGCGGTATTAAGAATACTTTCAGCAAATTTTTCCAGAAATTTTCAACAATATAAAAAAAAGTTAATGCAAAACTTTTCCTAGATTATATAAAAGAAAACAAAAATGTGTTGTCTGGCAGTTAATGTAGATGTAGGGGAGATAATTTTTTTTCCTGCTAAGAAGAAAAAAAGAAAAAAAAAAAAAAGGGAAAAAAAGGGGGAAGAAAAAGGGAAAAAAAAAAAAAAGGGGAAAAAAAAGAAAGGGGAAAGAAAAAAGGAAAAAAAAAAAAAAAAAAGATAGAAAGGGGAAAGGAAGGAAAAAAAAGAGAAATGGAACACAATGGGGGAAAAAAAGGGTTTTTTTTCCTGCTAAGAAGAAAAAAAAAAAAAAGAAGGGGGGAAAAGGGGAAAAAGAAAGGAAAAACAGAAATGTGTAAAAAGGGGTAGAAAAGGGGGGGGGGGAGAAAACAGAAAAAATGAGCAGGAAAAAACACTGAAATAAAGAAAAAAAACTGGGAAGAAAAGGGAAAAAAAAAGGAAAACAGACAAATGGAAATCAAAGTAGGAAGAAAAGGTTTTTTTTCCAGCTAAAAAGAAAAAAAGAACAAGGGGGAAGAAAATAAAAGAGGGGAGAAAAGGAAATAAAGAAAGGAAAACAAAGAAATGGAAATCAAAGGAGGAAAAAAAAGAAGAAAAATGGGGGAAAAAAAAAAAAAACAGGAAAGAAAAAGGATAAAAGAAAGGAAAAACAGAAAAATGGAAATCAAAGGAGGAAGAAAATACGGTAGGTAAAAAGGAGGAAAGAAAGAGGGGGGAGAAAAGGGGGGAAAAAAGAAATGGAAATCAAAGGAGAAAAAAAAAAGGTTTTTTTTCCCGCTAAGAAGAAAAAAAGAAAAAAAGGAGGAAAAAAAACTGGGGAGAAAAGGAAAAAAAGGGGGTGTTTTCCTGCTAAGAAGAAAAAGAAAGATAAAGGGGGGAAAAAGAAAGGAAAAGAGAAATGTAAAACAAAGGAGCAAAAAAGGGGTAGAAGGGGGGGGGGGGGGGGGGGGGGGGAGGCAGG
>CATNWA010000141.1:112500-180000 GCA_951230385.1 Staurois parvus
CTGTACACCCGCTGTGCCCCTATGAGGGGTTCCCACCATCCCTGTGCTGAGTTCCCGGGTCTGTACACCCGCTGTACCCATTATGAGGGGTTCCCACCATCCCTGTGCTGAGTTCCCGGGTCTGTACACCCGCTGTGCCCATTATGAGGGGTTCCTGCCAGGGGCAGACTGACAACTCATGGGGCCCCCAGGCAATAGGGGATCATGGGCCCCTGTGTCCTTGCCCACACTCAAAGCACACCCAAAAAAGCCTATAAAAAAGGTACCAGGGGCATTTCATGGGGCCCCCTACTGACCTTGGGCCCTCAGGCAATGCCCGAGTGCTCGAATGGTCAGTCCGCCCCTGGTTCCCACAATCCCTTTGCTGAGTTCCCGGGTCTGTACACCCACTGTGCCCATTATGAGGGGTTCCCACCATCCCTGTGCTGAGTTCCCGGGTCTGTACACCTGCTGTTCCTCGTATGAGGGGTTCCCACCATCCCTGTGCTGAGTTCCCGGGTCTGTACACCCGCTATGCCCATTATGAGGCGTTCCCGCCATCCCTTTGCTGAGTTCCCGGGTCTGTACACCGTCTGTGCCCATTATGAGGGGTTCCCACCATCCCTTTGCTGAGTTCCCGGGTCTGTACACCTTCTGTGCCCATTATGAGGGGTTCCCACCATCCCTGTGCTGAGTTCCCAGGTCTGTACACCTGCTATTCCTCGTATGAGGGGTTCCCACCATCCCTGTGCTGAGTTCCCGGGTCTGTACACCTGCTGTGCCCATTATGAGGGGTTACCACCATCCCTGTGCTGAGTTCTCAAGTCTGTACACCCGGGACCAGGGATTCCCACCAGATCCCTCAAGGTTGTCCATCTGAATCCACCAAGATGACTATACCAGAGATCCCGGAGAGGATTGGAGGACCTGAGAGGGAAGTATTATAGGACGGGTAGTGCTTACACTGAGAACAGCTACAAGACCCGGGAGTTGCTCCACTGTCTGTCTCGGCTGCACTTTGACCTCATCTGTTCCTGCACAGCTCCAGGCTGAAAAACAGACATTAGTTAGTCATTGCCGTCCACAAAGGGTCTTCAAGGTGAAACTTCAGACAGAACTCGTTGGATTCTCAGCTGGAATTTTACTGCTGGGTCAGAAGGTTTCCCTTCACTTCCTGTTCTGGTGACCCCGGACTAACCCATGTTGAACCCGGTTACTAACCTGATCCTTCCCATCCCCTAAACCGCAGCCCCTTACCCGAATTTAGTCTCATCCCTACCATGTTCTAAACTCGAACACCCAACCCGCATCCAACCCCCTACCTTCGTTTATTCCGTAACCCTCAACCCAGCTAACCTCCTAAATGTGACATTCTGATCTCCAACCCTATCCCCATTCCAACCACTTATTTTACCTCCCAACTCCTACTCCAACCTAGACCCCAACCTCTAACCGTCAACCCAAACCCCCACATGACCTCTAACCCCATTCAACCCCTTACTTTGTTTTACCTCCTAACTTCAACCTTCTAACCCTCAACCTTACCTTAACCCAATGTTCCTCAACCAGGGTTCTGTGGAACCCCATAGTTCCTCCTGAGGTTTCTAGGATTCCTGGAGCAGTGAGCAATGGTGGGATGATCCCCCATCTATACCGCCCTCCAATGTAAGGGATCAGGTCTATACTGTCCTCTAATATTAGAGGACACCACAATATCCTTGTCTTTTTATCAGGGGTTCCCCAAGAACCTGAAACCCATTTCAAGAGGTCCCGAAAGTAAAAAGGTTGAGAAAGGCTGCCCTCCTAACCCATTAACTGTCAACCCAACTAACCTAGCCTCTAAATGTAACTTTCTGATCTCCAACCCTTTATTTTAACTCCTAACTTGAACCTTCTAACCTGAACCCTTACCCCAACCGTCAACCCAAACCCCCAAATGACCTCTGACCCCAATCAACCCCTTACTTTGTTTTACCTCCTAACTTCAACCTTCTAACCCTCAACCTTACCCTAACCCATTGTTACTCAACCAGGGTTCCGTGGAACCCCAAAGTTCCTCCTGAGGTTTTCTAGGATTCCTGGAGCAGTGAGCACCTATACCGACCTCCAATGCAAGGGATCATGTCTATACTGTCCTCTAATTTTAGAGGACACCACAATGTTCTTGTCTTTTCATCAGGGGTTCTCCAAAAACCTGCAACCTCTTTCAAGAGTTCCACAAAAGTAAAAAAGGTTGAGAAAGTCTGCCATAACCCATTAACTGTCAACCCAACTAACCTAGCCTCTAAATGTAACTTTCTGATCTCCAACCCTTTATTTTACCTCCTAACTTGAACCTTCTTTCCTGAACCCTTACTCTGAACTTTAACCATCAACTCAATCTGCAATCCAAACCCCCAACCTAACCCATAAATGGAACATTAATTTTGACTCCTAACCTCATCCAAGCCCATATCTTATTTTACCTCCAAACTTGAACCTTCTCTCAATCAATGTTTCTCAACTAAGATACATGTCTAGAGGACACCACAATATTCTTGTCTATTTAGCAGGGGTTCCCCGAGAACCCGAAACATATTTCAAGAGTTCTACGGGAGTAAAAAGATGGAGAAAGGCTGCCCTAATCCATTACCAGTCAACCCAACTAACCTAGCCTCTAAATGTAACTTTCTGATCTCCAACCCTTTATTTTACCTCCTAACTTGAACCTTCTCTCAACCATGGGACCATGTCATGTTCTCCAAAAACCTGCAACCTATTTCAAGAGGTCCCCTAAAGTAAAAAGGTGAAGAAAGGCTGCCCTAACCCATTAATCGTCAACCTAACTAACCTAGCCTCTAAATGTAACTTTCTGATCTCCAACCCTTTATTTTACCTCCTAACTTGAACCTTCTATCCTGAACCCTTACCCTGAACTTTAGCCATCAACCCAACCTGCAATCCAAACCCCCAACCTAACCCATAAATGTAACATTAATTTTGACCCCTAACATCATCCAAGTCCATATCTTATTTTACCTCCAAACTTGAACCTTCTCTCAATCAATGTTTCTCATCTAAGGATCATATCTAGAGGACACCACAATATTCTTGTCTATTTAGCAGGGGTTCCCCGTGAACCCGAAACCTATTTCCGAGTTCCCTGAAAGTAAAAAGGTTGAGAAAGTCTGCGCTAACCCATTAACCGTTCACTCAACTAACCTAGCCTCTAAATGTAACGATCTCCAACTCTTTATTTTACCTCCTATCTTGAACCTTCTAACCTGAACCCTTACCCTAACCTTTAACCATCACTCAATCAGCAATCCAAACCCCCAACCTAACCCATAAATGGAACATTAATTTTGACCCCTAACCTCATCCAAGCCCATATCTTATTTTACCTCCAAACTTGAACCTTCTCTCAATCAATGTTTCTCATCTAAGGATCATGTCTAGAGGACACCACAATATTCTTGTCTATTTAGCAGGGGTTCCCTGAGAACCCAAAACCTGTTTCAAGAGTTCCACGGGAGTAAAAAGATGGAGAAAGGCTGCCCTAATCCATTCACAGTCAACCCAACTATCCTGGCCTCTAAATGTAATGTTCTGATCTCCAACCCTTTATTTTACCTCCTAACTTGAACCTTCTCTCAACCTAAACCCTAACCCAATGTTTCTCAACCAGGGACCATGTCATGTTCTCCAAAAACCTGCAACCTATTTCAAGAGGTCCCCTAAAGTAAAAAGGTGAAGAAAGGCTGCCCTCCTAACCCATTAATCGTCAACCTAACTAACCTAGCCTCTAAATGTAACTTTCTGATCTCCAACCCTTTATTTTACCTCCTAACTTGAACCTTCTATCCTGAACCCTCACCCTAAACTTTAACCGTCAACCCAACCTGCAATCCAAACCCCCAACCTAACCCATAGATGTAACATTAATTTTGACTCCTAACCTCATCCAAGCCCATATCTTATTTTACCTCCTAGCTTGAACCTTCTAACCTGAACCCTCACCCTAAACGTTAGCCATCAACCCAACCTGCAATCCAAACCCCCAACCTATATTAGAGGACACCACAATATTCTTGTCTTTTTATCAGGGGTTCCCCAAGAACCTGAAACTCATTGCAAGAGGTCCCTGAAAGTAAAGATGGAGAAAGGTTAACCCATTAACTGTCAACCCAACTAACCTAGCCTCTAAATGTAACTTTCTGATCTCCAACTCTTTATTTTACCTCCTAACTTGAACCTTCTAACCTGAACCCTCACCCTAAACTTTAGCCATCAACCCAACCTGCAATCCAAACCCCCAACCTATATTAGAGGACACCACAATATTCTTGTCTTTTTATCAGGGGTTCCCCGAGAACCCGAAACCTATTTCAAGAGTTCCACGGGAGTAGACAGGTTGACAAACGTTGCCTGAACCCATCGAACATCCTAGAGAAGCACAGAGACCCAATGATGACATTACTGGGATCAAAATAAGGAATGTATCAAACCCAGGAAGGTTTTATTTCAAAAGGTCAATATTAAAAAAAAAAAGAGGAACCGGAGAAGGCAAAACATAAGCAGAATAAACTTCGATTTTAACATTTCAAGGAAATGGTGATGTGAAAATATGGACCGGATGAGTATTTGGAAATGTTGAACCCGGTGATCTCGTTGTAGATGGCTCTAAGGACTGTTCCTGCCCAATTCCCGTGGTTGGTCTTTATACATGTGTCTTTCACAGCCTCTCTCATCCAGGGTTCCGTGGAACCCTAGAGCTCCTTCTGAGCTTGCTAGGGGTTCCTTGAGCAATGAGAACTTTGTGACTCACAGTTACCACGGAACCTCTCAGCTGTCTTTACGAGGGGGAATATTCTGAAGGACCACCAATGTAAGGAGAATTCTTCCCAGTGTGACCATCACCCCAAGGTACCGTAACCCGAATATATAGTAATTATTGGCAGGGGTTCCATGAGACTAAATTTATTTCAAGGGTTCCCCCATGTTGATAAAGGGGGAGGTAGTATATAGGCTCTGCTGTAGCGGCGTCCAGAAGGATGACCCCGACGTATATATCCAATGACGGGAAGTTCCACCTACCATCTGTAAACCATCGCCGGACGCCATGTCACCGGATCCTATATGTGTCAGGTGTACAAAATTCATGGGCTCCCCGATCATGGATCGATCGATTCTCCTCCTCTTCTTTTTCTGGAGAACACAAAACGATAGAGATGAGCTAAAAAACATCAGATTAGGCAAATCCCCCCCCAAAAGTACTTCAACGTAGGACCAAAAGGAATAAAAATGGGTTTGGCAAACATCAGAAACGTCTCCTTCCCCAAAGACTTAACCGGCCAAAGTGGCTCGAAAGATTGGCGTCCCGGTAGAGCTGTCCGGTCAGCGGCTCTGACTGACCACTAGCCTTCCCGTTCTTCTGATACAATGCAACCAATGACCTTTTTGGTTTTTGCCTCCAGCATTCGGATTGGGTCAGTGCAGAGGGTCAAAGAGGGGGTAAAAGCAAATGGGTTGGCATGGGGCCCAGAAGGCTTTGGGGCTACGGAATTTGACACCACGAGTGACCCCCCCCCCCCCCTTCCCGTACTCAAAACAAGGCTAACAAGCCAAAAGGGAAACTAGAATGGTTATGGAGATATTGGAGGTCCGGAGCTTTGGACTGACTTTTGAACCCATAAAGCTCCCGGAAACGTATACAAAAACTTCAGAACTTTTACTGCCGTTGGTAAATAATTGTTACAAAAAAAAACAAAAAAAAAAAAAAACGATTATTTACCAATGGCAGTAAATGTTCTGAAGTTTTTGTATACGTTTCCGGGAGCTTTATGGGTTCGAACGTCAGTCCAAAAACTAAAGCTCTGGTCCCTTGGATTTTTTCAATTTGTGTACAAATGTCAGCATGAGCTATTGAGCTCTGTAAACTCGTTTTTTCAACCGCCGCAAAGGAGGAGTTGATCCTTGCAAGTACGTTTTTGTGCTGCGATTGATTCAGCTACATTATTACAAGCTATCCGGGTTCAAAAAGCAACCTCAGAAGGTAAACTTCTGGACTTCTACCAGTGCTGAGATAAGTTCCTCTAGCACCCAAGGGTGCAAAGGTTCACTTGTGCCCCGTCATGAGCTGTGAACAGCAGTATAAGTTGCAGGTCTGGTCCTTTTTGCACCCCCATCATACTGAAGCTCCCAAGGCGACTGCCTCTTCTGCCTACCCCTCGGCCCGCTTCTGACTTCTACCAGTGCTGAGATAAGTTCCTCTAGCACCCAAGGGTGCAAAGGATCACTTGTGCCCCGTCATGAGCTGTGGACAGCAGCATAATTTGCAGGTCCGGTCCTATTTGTACCCCCATCATGCTGAAGCTCCCAAGGCGACCACCTCTTCTGCCTACCCCTCGGCCCGCTTCTGACTTCTACCAGTGCTGAGTTAAGTTCCTCTAGCACCCAAGGGTGCAAAGATTCAATCGCCCCCGCCCCCACGAGCTGTGAAGTGCCTCGGCAGCATAGGTTGCAGGACCTGTCCTTTTTGCACCCTGATTATGATTAAGCACCCACCCGGCATTCATTCCCGTAAAGAAGTCCCTGCAATAGGTTATTCCTTTGTGTAAATGTCAACTTGAGCTACTGAGCTCTGTAAAGCGGAGTTATTCATCGCAAAGTACCTTGTGTTGCAATTGATTCAGCTAAAATATTACAACCCATCTGGGTTCAAAAATCAAAATAAAGGCAACCTTCTGGACTTCTACCAGTGCTGAGATAAGTTCCTCTAGCACCCAAGGGTGCAAAGATTCGCTTTTTTCCCCTTTATTAGCTGTGAACAGCAGCATAAGTTGCAGGTCCGGTCCTTTTTGCACCCCCCATCATGCTTAAGCACCCAAGGCGGCTGCCTCTTCTGCCTACCCCTCGGCCCACTTTGGACTTCTACCAGTGCTAAGTTCCTCTAGCACCCAAGGGTGCAAAGATTCGCTTTTCCCCCTTTATAAGCTGTGAACAGCAGCATAAGTTGCAGGTCCGGTCCTTTTTGCACCCCCATCATGCTGAAGCTCCCAAGGCGACCGCCTCTTCTGCCTACCCCTCGGCCCACTTTGGACTTCTACCAGTGCTAAGTTCCTCTAGCACCCAAGGGTGCAAAGATTCGCTTTTTCCCCTTTATGAGCTGTGAACAGCAGCATAAGTTGCAGGTCCGGTACTTTTTGCACCCCCTCATGCTGAAGCGCCCAAGGCGGCTGCCTCTTCTGCCTACCCCTCGGCCCACTTTGGACTTCTACCAGTGCTAAGTTCCTCTAGCACCCAAGGGTGCAAAGATTCGCTTTTTCCCCTTTATGAGCTGTGAACAGCAGCAGAAGTTGCAGGTCCGGTCCTTTTTGCACCCCCCATCATGCTTAAGCACCCAAGGCGGCTGCCTCTTCTGCCTACCCCTCGGCCCACTTTGGACTTCTACCAGTGCTAAGTTCCTCTAGCACCCAAGGGTGCAAAGATTCGCTTTTCCCCCTTTATTAGCTGTGAACAGCAGCATAAGTTGCAGGTCCGGTCCTTTTTGCACCCCCCATCATGCTTAAGCACCCAAGGCGGCTGCCTCTTCTGCCTACCCCTCGGCCCACTTTGGACTTCTACCAGTGCTAAGTTCCTCTAGCACCCAAGGGTGCAAAGATTCGCTTTTTCCCCTTTATGAGCTGTGAACAGCAGCATAAGTTGCAGGTCCGGTACTTTTTGCACCCCCGTCATGCTGAAGCGCCCAAGGCGGCCGCCTCTTCTGCCTACCCCTCGGCCCACTTTGGACTTCTACCAGTGCTAAGTTCCTCTAGCACCCAAGGGTGCAAAGATTCGCTTTTTCCCCTTTATGAGCTGTGAACAGCAGCATAAGTTGCAGGTTCGGTACTTTTTGCACCCCCGTCATGCTGAAGCGCCCAAGGCGGCTGCCTCTTCTGCCTACCCCTCGGCCCGCTTCGGACCAGAGCATGGGTTCTTGGAGATCGCTGAGCAATCACCCCAACCATAAAAAGTCGCTCCGACATCTGGAAGGCGCCAAGCTGGACAGAGATTGATAAGAAGTGGTGGTTGCGGTGGAGTGAGTGAGGTGGCCCCGTGTTATCTCTGCTGAAAGGCTATGCTCATATCCTCTGCAGCCGTTCCATCCAGCGCCCCCCCCCCCCATGTGTTTGTGAATTGTCAGGGGTAAGAAGACACGGCAGGGCCGGGCCTTCCTGTTTTCACCGCACAAGCTCCTCTTCCTGTGCAAGTTTCTGATCGTCACCTCTCTGCTTCTCAAGAATTTGTCGAGAGAGAGAATCCGGTAAAAGAAAACTGCAAAAGAAGGCAGATTTCGAGCCGCAGAAACGCCCCCCCCCCCCCCCAAAAAAAAAAACTTCTCAGTGCGTGCCGCATCCCAAGGCAGACTGGTGGTGCCGTGGTTGGGATTCAAACCGACGACCCCAGTGCTGCCAGGCAGAAGTGCTAACCACTTAGCCACTGCGCTACCCATACGCTACACCAGGGGCGGACTGACCATTTGGAAACTCTGGCACTGCCCGAGGGCCCGGGGTCTGCAGGGGGGCCCCATGAGATGCCCCTGGTACCTTTTTCATAGGCTTTTTTGAGTTTGGGCAAGGACACAGGGGCCCCATGATCCCCTATTGCCCGGGGGCCCCATGAGTTGTCAGTCCGCCCCTGCGCTACACAATAGACACGTGCAGTCCGTTCTGTCCCAATTCGAAATTCGAGCGACATTTTCGTTATTTGGAGATTTGGATCCGTCCGAATTTCTGAAATCGCAACACCGACGAATTTAAACGAACCCGAAATGGCGAAACGAAAATTTCCTCCGAAAACCAAATTCAAAATACAAAACATAATAGCCGATTTCCTTTCAAAGTCTATATGTGCGTTATTGTTAGGACAGAGCCGTGTTCCGAAAATTAAATAAAATATAATATATAAAATAAAAATATACAATAAAAATATAAAATAAAGGAATAGAATAAGAAAAAAAATAGATTAGAAAATAAAAGAATAGAAAAAAACAAAATAAAAGAAAAAAAAAAGAATAAAATAGAATAGAAAATAAAAAAATAGAAAATCAAATAAAATATTATATATAAAAAAAAAAAAAAAAAAAAAAAAAAAAAAAAAAATAGAATAGATAAAAAAAAAATTAGAAAATAAAAGAAAAAAATAAAAAAAAAAAAAATCAAAAAAAAAAGAATAAAAAAAAAAAAAAGCATAAAAAAAAAATAGAAAAGGAAAAAAAAAAAAAAGATTAGAAAAAAAAGAATATAAAAAAAAAAAATCTGAAAAAAAAAAAAATGGAATAGAAAAAAAAAATTAGAAAAAAAAAAAAAAAAAAAAGAAAAGTAAAAAATAAAAAAAAAAATAAACAAAAAAAAAAAAAAAAAAAAAATTAGAAAAAAAAAAAAAAAAAAAAATAAAAAAAAAAAAAAAAAAAAAAAAAAAAAAAAAAAAAAAAAAAAATAAAAAAAATAAAAAAGGAAAAAAAAAAAAAAAAAAAAAGAAAAAAAAGAATAAACTCTTCTGAAATCTGAGTTTAAAAAAAAATGGAATAAAAAGAAGCGATTAGAAAAAGAAAAAAAAAATAAAAAAAGTAAAAATAGACTAAAAAAAAAATAAATAGTAAAAAAAAATAAAAAAAAAAAAATAAAAAAAAGAAAAAAAAAAACTGGAATAAAAAAGAATGGAAAATAAAAATAGAAAAAAAAAAAAAGAATAGAGAAAAAAAGAATAAAAAAAAAAAGAATAAAAAAAAAAAAAAAAAAAAAAAAAAAAAAAAAATAGATAAGAAAAAAAATAGATTCAAAAATAAAATAATAGAAATAAAAAAAATCAAAAAAAAATAAAATAGAAAAAAAAAAAAAAAAGGAATAGATAAAAAAAAAAAAAAGATTAGAAAAAAAATAGAAAAAAAAAAAAAAAAAAAAAAATAAAATAGAAAAAAAAAACAGAATATAGTCTTCTGAATTCTGAATTTCAAAAAGAATGGAATAGAATAGAACAGAAAACAGAAAAAAAAAAAGAGTAGTAAAAAAAAACTAGAAAAGAAATAAAATAGTAAAGAATAGAAAAGAAAAAATAAAAAAAAAGAAAAAAAAGACTGGAATAAAATAGAATGGAAAATAAAGGAATAGAAAAAAAAAAAAAAAGAATAGAAACAAAAAAAGAATAAAAAAAAAAAAGAATAAAAAAAAAAAAAAATAGAAAATAAAGGAAAAGATAAGAAAAAAAAAAGATTAGAAAATAAAATAATAGAATAGAAAAAAATCAAATAGAATAAAAAAAAAAAATAGAAAAAAAACAGAACAGTCTTCTGAATTTCAAAAAGAATGGAATAGACTAGAAGAGAATAGAAAACAGAAAAAAAATAGAGTAGTAAAGAAGAGACTAGAAAAAAAAATAGAATAGTAAAGCATAGAATAGAAAATAAAAATAAAATTGAAGAGAAAAAAAAAAACTGGAATAAAACAGAATGGAAAATAAAGGAATAGAATAAAAAAAAAAACAGAATAGAGACAAATAGAATAAAAAAAAAAAGAAAAAATAAAAAACAGATTAGAATGGAAATTTACAAAAGAAAATAAAAAAAAAAAAAATAGAAAGTAATAAAATAGAATAATAAAAAATAGAATAAAATAAAAAAAAGAAAAAGAATACACAAAAAAAAAAAAATAGAAAAGAATAAAAAAAAAAAAAACAATAGAATAGAAAGTAAAAGAATAGAATAGGATAAAGCAGAATAGAAAAGAATAGAACAGACTAAAATATTATAAAGGAATAGACTAGAATAGAAATAATATAACCATCTTCTAGGAGTTTAGAATAGAATAGAACCAGCTATTCTGCACAATGAATCCAGATCGATCCGATATTATCGTTTTGAATTCGATTCTAATACTTCGAATCCATTTAAAAAATATTTCTCGGAAGAGTTTCTATTGGAAAAAAAAAAAGAAGAAAAAAAAAAATATCCATTAGTCAGACGTGCTGTGATTGGCCAGGGGCGGCGATTTTCACAGCGGGAGAAAAAAATGCCAAACATCTTCGATGAAAGGTGGGGGGGGGGAAATTCCTTTAAATGAGAGGTAAACACCAGGTGAATGATTAAACCGGCCGGCGGCTTGATTTAGCGTGAGCGGTGACTACACAAATTACATCTGACCTCCGGGGGTCACTCCGGCCTGTAATAACAGCCATTTAAAGGGAACTCCACCCTCCAGCCTAGCCTGCTTTTACCAGCCCCTCCCCCTCAACTGAAATGGATTCTCTATGATTTCACTGCACGCCATGAGCTTCTCACCGTGAAGCCGCAGCAGACCAGACAGAGCTCCGCCTCCTTTTCTGGTCGGAGGACGCCCAGCATCATCTAGCGCTTTCCTCCTCAACCCGACTCTCCTAGGCCCCGCCCCTTTTCACTCATTGGATTTTCTGTCCATCACGGAAGCTCAGCATCACATGTGGGTGGTCTGGGGACGCCCATTGCTCCAGACCGACCCCCCCCCCCCTCACCCGCATGCCGGTTCTCCCACCAAAAAGGGGCCAGGTCAGTCCTGACCAGGGGTGGACTGACAACGCATGGGGCCCCCGGGCAATTGGGGATCAAGGGGCCCCTGTGTCCTTGCCTACACTCAAAACACACCCAAAAAGGCCTATAAAAAAAGGTACCAGGGGCCATTCAGGCCCTCGGGCAGTGCCTGAGTGCTTTAATGGTCAGTCCACCCCTGGTCCTGACCACACCCACCAACCACAGCCCCTCCCAGCGGCCATGATCTGCCTGCGTTGCATAGAGAAGCGCAGAGACCCAGTGACCTGCCTGTAAATTTTTGTACCAGGAGGGAATTTTTTTTTTCCCCTTTTTCTGCTCTTTCTGTAAAAGCAAAACGAACGATTGGATGTCCCGGCGGCAAAAATTCCTCCGATATGAAGCGCTTTTGAAATCTCACTCTTTGGAGGATTCGCTCGATTCGTCGTTTGATTCTTGTCCCCTGAAGTTCTCTCCGGCAAGTTTGTTCTCCCCGAGGGCCCGCGGGCTCTGGAGTACAGCGGGGGAGGGACGGGTGTTTTCTTAGATGGTATTAGAGCTGCGATTTTTTTTTTTTTTTTTTTTTTTTTTTTTTTTTTTAGGTGGACCTGGAGCCTGAAGGGACACATTCCTGACATGTCATGCATATCGGACACAGTATCTTTAAAAAAAAAAAAATAATAAATAAAAATAGTTAAAAAAAAAATTATAAATTAATAAATAAAAGAAATTATAAAAAAATTATAAAAAAATAATAAAAAAAAAAAAAAAAAATAAAATAAAAATAAAAAATAAAAAAAAAAATAAATAAATTATAAAAAATAAATAAATAAAATAAATTAATTAATTAAAAAAAAAATAATAAATAAATAAAATAAATAAATAAATTAAAAAAATTCTGCCCGTGATCATGAAAAGTCGTCCTCCAGCTCAAGATTGCAACTTTGCCCGATGAGGTTCTCAGTCTGCTGCAGGTAGGAGGAAGCGTTTCCCCAGTCTCCTCCCCCCCCCGGGTGATCACTTGGACTGCACATTGTAAGTTTGTAGCCAGTCACAAGCTGAGAGGCTGCTGCAGGGGCTGATCTGTGTCCGACGATCATGAACCCGGCCAAGAAGTGGGAAAACCGGCAAGAATCACACAACCAACCAGGACTGGCCTGACGGTGTCATCACCGAGCCGGCATCTCAGTCCAGGACCCGGGATGATGCCTGAACAAACATGGCGCCGCCTAGACCTGTGCAACACGGAAACAAATCCGTTCGATTCGGATCGATTTAAGTTACTGATTTCATGCCATTTAGTTTCGCTTGTTCGTTTTCGACCGGATTAGAATTTTCCCAAATAGAATTTAAATCGAAAATATGAAATCGATCTGAATTCATCGTGAAGACGTTCTGTTTGATGCAAAATTGGAATTTCGAAAGACGATTATATCCCATTTCATTCTATTCTATTTTATTCTATTCTACACTTTTGAAATTCAAATTGCAGAAGATGGCTATATCCTATTCTTTTCTATTCTATTCCTTTATTTTCTATTCTAATCTATTCTGTTTTATTTTATTGTTTCCGAAATTCTAACTTCAGAAGATGGCTTTATTCTATTCTATATTTAAATTTTCTATTCTATTCTAATCTGTTTACTTTATTCTATTATATTCAAATGTGTTCTATTTTTTTTTCTGTTCTGTTTCATTCTTTTATTCTATTCTATTTATTTTATTTCTACTCTTTTATTCTTTTTTTATTTTTTCATTTGTTCTGTTTTTTCACTTTTATTTTCTCTTTCTATTCTATTTTCTTTTATTCCATTTTCTACTATTCTATTTTTTATTTTCTATTCTATTCTTTTATTTTATTTTATTTTTTATTCTATTCTTTTATTCTTTTTATCTTTTCTATTCTATTCTTTTATATTCTTTTATTCTTTTTTATTTTCTATTCTTTTATTTTCTTTTTATTTTTTATTTTCTATTCTGTTTTACGCTATGTTTTTCTTTTCAAAATTCAAATTTTTGAAGACTGCTATACTCTTTTCTGTTCCAATAAATTCACTTCTATTATGTTTTATTCTATTTCTTTTGAAAAGTAAAATTTTTTGAATTCCATTTGAATTTTCGGATGAAAAATGCACATGCTGCCCTTCTGGAGAAAAAAAAAAAAAAAAAGCAGATGGTGGCATTGGCAGAGGACGTGTTCTTTAGCATGGATGTGCTTATTACAAGAAATATATCAGTTTGCTGCAGGCGGGATGAAGCATTTCCTCAGTGTCAGTGATCACTCAGACTGTACACTGTAACTTTGTAGCAGATCACAAGGTGAGAGACTGCAGCACGGGGCTGATCTGTGTCAGACAATTGTGAACACATCCAGGGACTGGCCGTTTCTAGAACTCTCTGTCCCGGTACAAAGGTTTGGAGTGAAGGTTCAAGTCTTACCGGCTGAGGTTTCTCTACGACGCAGCAGCCCAGCTTGTGCCAGAAGTCGCTCATATTGTCAGAGACGGCCAGCTTGGTTGGAGTTCTGCTAGTCCGAGGCTCTCCGATATAAAGAAGGTTTTCACAAGCGGCGAGGAGGACGCGGGTCACGAGGACGATGCGATTCCGAATCCGAGCCCAGAAAAAGTGACGATCGTCCTTCTGTTCTTCGATGTTCCTGAAATGAAACAAAATTAAAAAATGTATTAAAATCTGAAAAATTTCCTGGCTGGAGGATGTCCGGCGTCATCTAGCCCTGACCGTCCCTGGCCCCACCCCTTTCAGGTAGAGCTCCGCCTTATTTCTTGGCTGGAGGATGTCCAGTGTCATCTAGCGCTGACTGTCCCTGGCCCCGCCCCTTTCATCTAGATCTCCGCCTCATTTCCTGGCTGGAGGATGTCCAGCGTCATCTAGCCCTGACTGTCCCTGGCCCCACCCCTTTGTTAGAGCCGCCTCATTTCTTGGCTGGAGAATATCCGATGTCAACTAGTGCTTTTCTCCCCAGCCTGACTGTCCCTGGCCCCGCCCATTTCAGGTAGAGCTCCGCCTCATTTCTGGCTGGAGAATATCCGATGTCAACTAGTGCTTCCTCCCCAGCCTGACTGTCCCTGGCCCCACCCCTTTGGTTAGAGCTCCGCCTCATTGCTTGGCTGGAGAATATCCGATGTCAACTAGTGCTTTCGTCCCCAGCCTGACTGTCCCTGGCCCCGCCCATTTCAGGTAGAGCTCCGCCTCATTTCTTGGCTGGAGAATATCCGATGTCAACTAGTGCTTTCCTCCCCAGCCTGACTGTCCCTGGCCCCGCCCATTTTCAGGTAGAGCTCCGCCTTATTTCTTGGCTGGAGGATGTCCGGCGTCATCTAGCCCTGGCCCCGCCCCTTTCAGTTGGATCTCCGCCTCATTTCTTGGCTGGAGGATGTCCGGCGTCATCTGGGGGGGGTATCGACTGACATCACACAAGGCGGGGGGATCGACTGACGCGCAGGGGGGATCGACTGACGCAAGTGTGTGTGTGTGGGTGGGGTCGACTGACACAAGGGGGGATCGACTGATGCGGGGGGGATCAACTGTCGCAAGAGGGGGATCGACTGACGCAACAGGGGGATCAACTGACGCAACAGGGGGATCGACTGACGCAACAGGGGGATCGACTGACGCAAGGGGGGGATCAACTCTGATGCAAGAGAGGGATCGCCTGACGCAAGGAGGATCGCCTGACGCAAGGGGGGGGAAAACTGACGCAAGGGGGGGGGAAAACTGACGCAAGGGGGGGGATCGACTGACGCAAGGGGGGATCAACTCTGATGCAAGAGAGGGATCGCCTGACGCAAGGAGGGGGAAACTGACGCAAGGGGGGGGGGGGAAAACTGACGCAAGGGGGGGGGAAAACTGAGGCAAGGGGGGGGATCGACTGGGGGGGACGCAAGGGGGGATCAACTCTGATGCAAGGAGGGGGAAACTGACGCAAGGGGGGGAAACTGACGCAAGGGGGGGAAACTGACGCAAGGGGGGGAAAAACTGACGCAAGGGGGGGAAAAACTGACGCAAGGGGGGATCGACTGACGCAAGGGGGGGGGGATCGACTGACGCAAGGGGGGGGGTCGACTGACGCAAGGGGGGGGAATTGACTCTGATGCAACTCAAGTCATTCCTGCGCTGCTTTTCTGTGATTTCGCTGCGACTTCTGTTAAATGAAGCCGGGAGCCTCAATGGAATTGCACATCAACATCGCACCGCAGCAGCAGATTTCACAGCCACCCTAGTATGGACCCGAGCTAAGGACCAGTTCACACCAGACGCTGTCCAGTGCGCTTTTTTTTTTTTCCGCATCGAAAATGCATGGACAGTACGTTATATGGGTTCCAGTGGCAGTGCGATCAGCTCCAGTGCAGGAAAAACACAGGAACACATCTAAAACGCATTAAAAATGCACCAGAATGCATCACTTGGAAAAAAAAAAAAACTCCAGGAAACCTTGGGGGGAAAAAAGGAGAAACAACACACCAGAACGCATCTAAACGCATACAAAATGCACCAGAAAGCGTCACTTAAACCCCTCCCCCAAAAAACTTCAGGAAACCTTGGAAAAAAAGAAGAAAAAACTCACCGGAACGCAACGCATCAAAAAAAATGCGCCAGAATGCATCACTTGGAAAAAAAACTCCAGGATACCTTAGAAAAAAAAAACAAGAGGGGGGAAAAACGCACTGAACGCATCAAAAACGCACTGAACGCATAAAAAGCATGCATCCGAAGTGCGTTTTTTGTGGTGTCGCGGGTCGCGCCCCCCCAAGTGTGTACACAGCGCAGCCTCCCGCCCCCAGTCCTTTCTGAAGTTGGGGGGGGGCAGTCCGGCTCCATTGTCGGCGGTGTACAGCGGACCCCTCCGGACTGCATGCCAGGAAGCGGGAGAATGGTGTCCTTCCACCAACCAGCCACACAATGGGCTCAGGAAACACCAGAGGGGCCTTCCAGTCCTTCAACCAACTTTACTAGGTTTTTTTTTTCAGAACAAAAAAACAAAAAACAAAAGAAAAAAAAAAAAAACTGAAAAAAAACAAAAAACTAAAAACAAAACAAAAAACTAAAAAAAAAAACAAAACAAAAAAAAAACTAAAAAAAAACAAAAACATAAAACAAAAAAACAAAACAAAAAAAAAAATAAAAACAAAACATAAAAGAAACAAAAAAACAAAAAAAAAAACAAAACAAAAAAGTGCTTGTACATAAAACCGCAACACGTGTTTTTTTTTTCATTTTTCCGCACTACACGGTAAACGTACATGAAAAGGTGACACCGGCCACGTCATTGGGAAAGCTGTGCCCCGCCCCTCCAATTTCCGACCTGCCTGCTCATGGCTGGAGTCCCATCCTGGCCGGAAACGCACTAGAGCGGAACTGGATGCGTGCGGTAAGATGTGCGCCAACACGCATTGACACGTGACAACGCACCAATAATGTATATGGCATGCGATACATTCGTTGAAGTTCTATTCTATTTTATTTTCTATTGGATTCTATGCCTTTATTTTTTATTCTTTTGTATTCTGGTTTATTTATTCTCTTCTGTTATATTCTATTCTTTTCGAAATTCATAGTTCGGAAGACGGCCGCACACTATAACCTCCCCATCACTCCGCTCCTTCAGCCTCGCTACCACTGAGGAGGTCACTAAGGTCTTCTCAGAAGCCCGCCTCACCACCTGCCCCCTGGACCCTGTCCCCTCACAACTCCTCGACCTCTCCGCAACCTTCGACACAGTTGACCACCTCCTCCTCCTTAATATACTACACTCCCTCGACATCAGAGACTCCGCCCTCTCCTGGTTCTCCTCCTATCTATCCCAACGCTCCCTCAGCCTCGCTACAACTGAGGAGGTCACTAAGGTCTTCTCAGAAGCCCGCCTCACCACCTGCCCCCTGGACCCTCACAACTCCTCGACCTCTCCGCAACCTTCGACACAGTTGACCACCTCCTCCTCCTTAATATACTACACTCCCTCGACATCAGAGACTCCGCCCTCTCCTGGTTCTCCTCCTATCTATCCCAACGCTCCTTCAGCCTCGCTACCACTGAGAGGTCACTAAGGTCTTCTCAGAAGCCCGCCTCACCACCTGCCCCCTCTCACCACCTGCCCCCTTGACCCTGTCCCCACACAACTCCTCCTGTCACCCTCTCCTCCCTATCCTACCTTCAGCTCCTCACTCACATCTTCAATCTCTCCCTCTCTACTGGTGCATTCCCCTCCCCCCTAAAGCACGCGCACATCTCACTCTCCCTGGACCCCACGGACCTAAACAACCTCTCCCTGGAGACCTAAACATCTCCCTGCTGCCATTCACTTCCAAGCTCCTTGAGCGCTTAGTCTACACCCAACTATGTGCCCACCTCACTGACAACAACCTCCTCGATCCCCTACAGTCCGGCTTCCGTCCCCTACACTCCACCAAAACCGCCCTCCTTACCTCACCAATGACCTGCTAACCGCCAAAACTAACGGCCACTACTCAGTCCTCTTACTCCTCGACCTCTCCGCGGCCTTCGACACAGTTGACCACCCCCTCCTCCTTAATAAACTACACTCCCTCGGCATCAGAGACTCCGCACTCTCCTGGCTTCTCCTCCTATCTATCCCAACGCTCCTTCAGCGTTGCCTATAACTCTGCCACCTCCCCCTCTCTGTTGGGGTCCCCCAAGGCTCTGTCCTCGGGCCCCTTCTCTTCTCCATCTACACCTCCTCCCTTGGCAATACACTCAACTACCACCTCTATGCCGAGGACACACAAATTTACCTCTCCACCCCTCGCCTCACCCCTTCAGTCTCCGCCCGAATCACACACCTACTGAAGGACATATCAGACTGGGTGTCACTCCATTTCCTCAAATTGAACCTTTCCAAAACCGAGCTCCTAGTCTTCCCCCCACTCCGTGCACCCTCCCCCCCATCTTTTCCATCACGACCAACAACGCCACCATCAGTCCCACCCCACAAGCCAAAGTCCTAGGTGTCACTCTGGACTCAAACCTGTCCTTCCAACCCCATGTCCAATCGTTGGCAAACTCACACAGGCTCCACCTCCGCAACATCTCCAAAATACGTTCGTTCCTCACCCCAGACACTACTAAACTACTCGATCACTCCCTTATTATCTCACGCCTGGACTACTGCAACTCCTCCTCACCGGCCTACCTCATCACAGACTATCCCTGCTTCAGTCTATCCTGAACTCAGCGGCCAGACTCCAAAAACACACCGGAACGCACCAAAAACACACCGGAACGCACCAAAATGCTCCGGAACGCACCAGAACGCACCAAAAACTATTTAAACAGAGAGGAAAAATTTTACCAGAATGCATCCAAAACGCATTAAAAACACACCAGAATGTGCCAAAAACGTGTTGAAAACGCACATCAGAACGCATCTGGACTGCGTTTCTGTGGCATGAACCCAAATCTCGATCCAATTATTTCCAATAAGCTGAATTTAAATTTTTTTTTTAACAAACTTTATTAAGAGAACAATTTTATGATCGTCCCCGTTTATCCACAAACAAGCGCCTCTTGTGAAATGTCGCCGCGACCGTTTTTCTTTTTTTTTTTGTTTGTTGCCGCATTTTGGCGAGAAAGCTGCTTTGACCACAAACATGACCTATTTTTGCAGACGTGTCCCGTCCTGTTTCCTCTGAGGAGCTGGGCCACGGCGGGAAGAGACCGGCGCGCACAATCGTGCCTTTTGTGCATTCATGCTCGGCGAATTCCAGCCCTGCGCCTGGCGGACAAGCGACAATGACCTCGCTTCACAGCGCGGCTGAAGGAGCCCCTTTCCAGAGTCGCACGAGGAGGGCGGAAAAAGCGTTGGCCCGGGGAGGCCGCGCAGTTTTGTCCATCCCCCCCGGGGTCGGATGGCCGTTATGTACTCCTCTGTACCCCTCTGTAAAAGAGCCCGGATTTTTTTTTCTCATTTTAAAAAATGGGAATTTTTATACCCGGTGATGTCATCACTGGGTCTCTGTGCTACTCTATGTAATGCAGGCTGGTGGGAGGAGCCGGCAGGGTGCCGAGATGTTTTCAGGAAGCTACGTACAGCACCCTGCCGGCCCCTCCCACCAGCCTGCATTGCAAGGAGAAGTCCTGACAAAGGGGGAGGCACTTCCCCCAAAACGCGTCGCTCTGCTCACCTGGCCTCAGTACTCCTCTCCAGCCCGCAGTCCTGATGAAGTCAGTGGGAGGAGTTTTGCAAATATCAGAACGCCTTCCAGGGTGGGGTGCAGAAGTGCGCTCAGTGAGGAAGGTCATCACAACTGAGGTCATCATTAGGAATGTTTTTTTACATTCACAGCAGAGCGACGCGTTTCGGGAAAAGTGCCTCCCTCTTCGTCAGGGCTTTGGTGGTGGGTGTGGTCAGGGCGGAGCTAGAAGTGGAGGTTGTCACACTTGAGGTCATCATTAGGAAT
The DNA here is from genome assembly GCA_951230385.1 of Staurois parvus. NCBI lineage: Eukaryota > Metazoa > Chordata > Amphibia > Anura > Ranidae > Staurois > Staurois parvus. The sequence goes on from CATNWA010000141.1 coordinate 132,433, forward strand.
GCTTATTGAAATTCACAGGTGATGAGCAGAGCGACGTGTTTTAGGAGATGTGCCTTCGCCTTCGTCAGGGCTTTGATGGTGGGTGTGGTCAGGGGTGACCTGGAAGTGGAGGTCGTCACACTTGGACATCATCAGGAATGTTTCTCTAAATTCATAGGTGATGAGTAGAGCGACGCGTTTCAGGGGAAGCACCTCCCCTTTTCCTGGCCTCCGTCACACCCCTCAAGAGACCTCAGCCCTGATGCAAGCAGTGGGAGGAGTCATGCCTGTTTCAAAATGCCCTGATGGACGGGTGTCTGGAGCAGTGGGCGTTCCTAGGCAGGCTGTATTTGCATGCTGACCACCCACATTTACATGCGGGGCCACTCCAACAGCTCTGCTCTCTCTTCTTGTGCAGGGTGACTGGTCTCGTCTCCATCCCCTATTGTAGTAGGCGGAGCCTGCTGGGCCCCTTCCACTGCTCTGCTCTCTTTTCTTGTGCAGGGCGACTGGTCGTCTCCACCCAATATTGTAGTAGGCGGAGCCTGCTGGGCCCTTCCCACTGCTCTGCTCTCTTTTTGCGCAGGGTGACTGGTCTTGTCTCCACCCCCTATTGTAGTAGGTGGACCGCTCGTAGGCCTGTTGTGCCCCTCCCACTGCTCTGCTTTCTCTTTTTGTGCAGGGTGACTGGTCTTGTCTCCACCCCCTATTGTAGTAGGTGGAACCTGCTGGGCCCCTCCCACAGCTCTGTTCTCTCCTCTTCTGCTGGGTGACTGGTCTTGTCTCCACCCCCTATTGTAATAGGTGGAGCCTGCTGGGCCCCTCCCACTGCTCTGCTCTCTCTTTTTGTGCAGGGTGACTGGTCTTATCTCCACCCCCTATTGTAGAAGGTGGAGCCTGCTGGACCCCTCCCACAGCCCAGCTCTCTCTTTTTGTGCTGGGTGACTGGTCTTGTCTCCACCCCCTATTGTAGTGGGTGGAGCCTGCTGGGCCCCTCCCACAGCCCTGCTCTTTGCACAGGCTATGCTCAGCACAGTGATGACGCCATTTCTACTTTCACAAGGTAATATCTAGGTTTGCCAAGGCACAAAGTGGATTTGTACCCAAGGCTACATTTCAATTCTACCCCCCCACTTTGAAGCGATCCCCCCCGTTTCCTCTGCCCTGGGAGGTTGGCTGCCATCCCCGATTGCGAGGAAATTCCACAACGCGTTTTACTGAAATTAAAAACTCATTGGAAAGCGAAGCGCAAAATCCAGGAAAGCAAAAAAAATAAAAATGTTTTTTTCAGTAACGTCACCATCTTTTACACAGAGGGAACGCAGCCTTCCGTGACCAAGCGCGGCCTTCCTCAGCCGACCGCGGAAAATTCCGCCGCAAAGATGGAGGCCGGGACACTGCAGAGGACATCCCTTTATAAACAAAGAGCCGTCTGGAGGGGCGAGAATTAGGAGGGGCAGCGGAGGAGACTGTGCGAAGTATACTTCCTCCCCCCCCCCCGTGGGGGTCATTAACAGGTGGCGCTTTTCTTTCTTTGATGTTTACGGTCAGCGGAATATTTTTGCCGCCGGTTGCTGACGCTGATCAATATTCCCGTATTCCAATCAATCAAAAAAAAAAATCAAATAAAAATTGATTAAAGAATGAAGGGTGGCTATACACGATCGACCACGTGAATCTAAAGCGATCAACCGCAAAAATCTAAACTGATCAGCTGCGATCGACCACATAAATCTAAGGAGATCGACCACAAATCTAGAACAATCAACCGCGATCGACCACATAAATCTAAACGGATCAGCCGTGATCGACCACATAAAATCTAAACGGAGATCGACCACAAATCTAATGAATCCCACGATCGACCACAGAAATCTAAACTGATCAGCTGCGATCGAACACAGGAATCTAAGGAGATCGATCACAAATCTAGACCAATCAACCGCGATTGACCACATAAATCTAAACGGATCAGCCGTGATGGACCACATAAATCTAAAAAGAGATCGACCACAAATCTAATGAACCACGATCGACCACAGAAATCTAAACTGATCAGCCACATAAATCGAAATGGATCAGCTGCGATCGACCACATAAATCTAAAGAGATCGACCACAAATCTAAATGAACCGCAATCGACCACAAATCTAAACTGATCAGCCGCGATCGACCACATAAATCTAAGGAGATCGATCACAAATCTAGATCAATCAACCGCGATCGACCACATAAATCTAAACTGATCAGCCGCGATCGACCACAGAAATCTAAACTGATCAGCCGCGATCGACCACAGAAATCTAAACTGATCAGCCGCGATCGACCACAAAATCTAAACTGATCAGCCGTGATCGAACACAGAAATCTAAAGAGATCGACCACAAATCTAAATAGATCAGCCGTGATGGACCACATAAATCTAAAGGCATTGACCACAAATCTAATGAACCGCGATCGACCTCAGAAATCTAAACTGATCCGCCGCGATCGACCACAAATCTAAACTGATCCGCCGCGATCGACCACAGAAAATCTAAACTGATCAGCTGCGATCGAACACAGGAATCTAAGGAGATCGATCACAAATCTAGACCAATCAACCGCGATTGACCACATAAATCTAAACGGATCAGCCGTGATGGACCACATAAATCTAAAAAGAGATCGACCACAAATCTAATGAACCACGATCGACCACAGAAATCTAAACTGATCAGCCACATAAATCTAAATGGATCAGCTGCGATCGACCACATAAATCTAAAGAGATTGACCACAAATCTAAATGAACCGCAATCGACCACAAATCTAAACTGATCAGCCGCGATCGACCACATAAATCTAAGGAGATCGATCACAAATCTAGATCAATCAACCGCGATCGACCACAGAAATCTAAACTGATCAGCCGCGATCGACCACAGAAATCTAAACTGATCAGCCGCGATCGACCACAGAAATCTAAACTGATCAGCCGCGATCGACCACAGAAATCTAAACTGATCAGCCGCGATCGACCACAAATCTAAACTGATCAGCCGTGATCGAACACAGAAATCTAAAGAGATCGACCACAAATCTAAATAGATCAGCCGTGATGGACCACATAAATCTAAAGGCATTGACCACAAATCTAATGAACCGCGATCGACCTCAGAAATCTAAACTGATCCGCCGCGATCGACCACAAATCTAAACTGATCCGCCGCGATCGACCACAGAAATCTAAACTGATCAGCTGCGATCGAACACAGGAATCTAAGGAGATCGATCACAAATCTAGACCAATCAACCGCGATTGACCACATAAATCTAAACGGATCAGCCGTGATGGACCACATAAATCTAAAAAGAGATCGACCACAAATCTAATGAACCACGATCGACCACAGAAATCTAAACTGATCAGCCACATAAATCTAAATGGATCAGCTGCGATCGACCACATAAATCTAAAGAGATCGACCACAAATCTAAATGAACCGCAATCGACCACAAATCTAAACTGATCAGCCGCGATCGACCACATAAATCTAAGGAGATCGATCACAAATCTAGATCAATCAACCGCGATCGACCACATAAATCTAAACTGATCAGCCGCGATCGACCACAGAAATCTAAACTGATCAGCCGCGATCGACCACAGAAATCTAAACTGATCAGCCGCGATCGACCACAGAAATCTAAACTGATCAGCCGTGATCGAACACAGAAATCTAAAGAGATCGACCACAAATCTAAATAGATCAGCCGTGATGGACCACATAAATCTAAAGGCATTGACCACAAATCTAATGAACCGCGATCGACCTCAGAAATCTAAACTGATCCGCCGCGATCGACCACAAATCTAAACTGATCCGCCGCGATCGACCACAGAAATCTAAACTGATCAGCCGCGATCGACCACATAAATCTAGACTGGTTTAGATGTATGTGGTCGATTGTAGTTAATTGGTTTCGATTTATATGGTCGATCGCGGCTGATCAGTTTAGAATTTGGGGTCAACCTCTTTAGATTTATGTGGTCGATTGCAGTTGATCGATCAACCGCGATCAACCACAAATCTAAACCAATCGACCACATAAATCCAAACTTATAAACTGCGACTGATCACGTAAATCTAAATCGATCAGCCGTGACTGACCACGAAACAAAACCCTACCACAAATTTAAAGAATTCTAAAGTGATCGACCGCATAAATCTAAATCTTTCAGGAGATACACCAGATCACTGGCCCCTCCCACTTTTCTGGGTGGTCCTGCCCAGATCACACACACTTTCTGTAATGATCCACCCCAAATTATGCAGGGACCGCCCACTCGCAGCTGTGGTCCCCTTTATTTTGGGTTACTGCACATGCTCAGTAACTGAAATAAGAGCGATGCTTAGAATCCGGGACACCGCCCGGGACACAGCCAATCCGGGACGCAGCCAATCCGGGACACAGAGCGGGACGCAGCCAATCCGGGACACAGCCCAGGACGCAGCAGCAGGCAGACTGGTCCTTGTAGGCATCTCACCTCCAGCGGCAGTCCTCTCTGAAAGTAAAGGACGATCGAAGACGTAGAACCGGGCGAATTATCGGGAACAGGAAACAATGGCGATAAGACCTGAGATAGCCGGCGATGTGCAGAGAACATTCCGCCGTCCCCGTTATCTGTGCCGGGATCACAAGGACAAGCTGTGGTGGAGAAGGACAACATGGCCGAGCGGACTTCTCCGGAGATTTTTTTTTTTTTTTTTTTTACCCCAAGAGCTGACACTCGCTGGATAGTTCTAGTTGCAGGCCCCCTTCTCAGTATACAATACACAGTACAGGGGGTCCAAATCCCAGGAGGAGACCCCACAACAAAAACACTTGCTTCAATTATTCCCTTTTTTTTTTTTCTTTCTATTTTTTTTTTTTTTTTCTTCTCTATTCTATTCTTTCCTTTTTTTTCTATTCTATTTTATTCTAATTGGATTCTAGTTTTCTGTATTCAGCTCGGCTGAATTGAAAATGATCAAATTTATTATATTCAAAATTTGAATTTTAGAAGACTGCTATATTCTATTTTATGCTATTCTGTTGTTTTTTTCTATTCTATTCATTTCTATTCTATACCTTTATTTTTTTTTATTCTATTTTTTTTTCTTTAATTTTCTATTCTATTCTGTTTTATTTTTTATATTCCTTTATGTTCTTTGCTTTTCTATTTTTTTTAATTTTTTTTTTTTTATTTTTTTTTTATTTTTTCCTTTTCTATTCTAATCTATTCCTTTATTTTCTATTTTTATTTTTTTTTCTTTTGTTTTATTTATTTTTTTTTTTTTATTCTAATCTATTCTATGCCTTTATTTTCGATTCTATTCTTTTATTTTTTATTTTATTTTTATTTACATTCTTTTGTATTTTTTTTATATTCTTTTATTTTTTATTTTATTTTATTTTTTATCTATTCTATTCCTTTATTTTCTAATCTATTCCTTTATTTCTTTCTTTTTTTATTTTTTTCTTTTTTTTTATTCTATTTTTTTTTTTTTTTTTTTAATCTATTCTATGCCTTTATTTTCGATTCTATTCTTTTATTTTTGATTATATTTTTTTCTTTTTTTTTTTTTTTTAATCTATTCCTTTATTTTCCATTTTATTCTATTTTTTTATTTTTTTCTTTTGTATTTTATTATATTCTTTTTTTTTTTCTATTTTTTATTTTTTTTTTAATCTATTATTTCCTTTATTTTATATTTTTTTTATTTTTTTTTTTTATTCTTTTTTTTCTGTTCTCTTTTCTATTGTAATCTATTCCTTTTCTTTTTTTTTTATTTTTTTTTTTTTTTCCATTTTTTTCTCTATTCTATTCTAATCTATTCCTTTATTTTTTTTTTTATTTATTTTTTTTTCTAATTGCATTCTAATTTTTTTTTGAATTCAACCCGGCTGAATCGAAAAGTATCGAATTGGTGTTCAAATTCAGTGCCATTTACTTTTTGGCCATGAGAGTAAGGCCGGCCATACATGGGTCGAAATTCGACCGACTTTTCGTCCGAAAATCGGACCTAAGAATAATCGGCTGATTTTTGCTCTGTTAATGGGGTCAATGGCACCAATTTTCATGGTTCCTCCCCTTTTTGGTAATCGGGCATGTTGGAAAATTCGTGAAAAACGACCGATTTTCGACTGATTTTCAAATCGTACGATCGTTTTTTTCCGAAAAGAATATGCGCCATGAGCCGTGACCTGGAAGGAACAGAAGTTTCATCTATTATGCAGGCCAAAGATTTCAAATTTCCGAACGATTTTTCATCCAAAAATTGAAAACGTCGTTCGCACGGTAATTTTTTTTTTTTTTCACCAATTTTTTTCGAAAAATCGTTTTTTTTTTTTTTTTTTTTTTTTTTTTTTTTCAACCCGCTTTCAAATCTCGCGATATCCAAACAGGACCCATTCGCGCCGGGTGTTTTTTTGCCATTATTTTTTTTAACGGCACCCCCAGGGGCGGACTGGCAACTCATTTTTTTTTTTTCATGGGGCCCCCCGGGCAATTTTTTTTCATTTTTTTATTTTTTTTAGGGGATTTTTTTTTTTTTTTTTTTTTTTTTTTTTTTTTTTTTTAGGGGATCATTTTTTTTTTTTTTTTAGGGGATCATGGGGCCCCCTTTTTTAGGGGATTTTTTTTTTCAATGGAGGGGATTTTTTTTTTTTTTTTTTTTTTTTTTTAGGGGATTTTTTTTTTTTTTTTTTTTTTTCATGGGGTCCCCGGACAATAGGGGATCATGGGGCCCCCGGGCAATTTTTTTTCATGGGGTTTTTTTTTTTAGGGGATTTTTTTTTTTTTTTTTTTTTTTTTTTTTTTTTTTTTTTTTTTTTTTTTTTTCATTTTTTTTTTTTTTTTTTTTTTTTTTTTATTTTTTTTTTTTTTAGGGGATTTTTTTCCCCGGGCAATAGGGGATCATTTTTTTTTTTTTTTCATGGGGTCCCCGGACAATAGGGGATCATGGGGCCCCCGGGCAATAGGGGATCATGGGTTTTTTTTTTTTAGGGGATCATGGGGTCCCCGGACAATTTTTTTTTTTTCATGGGGTCCCCGGGCAATTTTTTTTTTTTTTTTTTTTTTTTTCCCCAGATTTTTTTCATGGGGTCCCCGGGCAATTTTTTTTTTTTTCTTTTCCCCGGGCAATTTTTTTTTTTGGGGTTTTGTGTCCTTGCCCACACTTTTTTTTTTTTTTTTTATAACAAAGGTTTTTTTTTTTTCATTTCATGGGGCCCCCTACTGACCCCGGGCCCTCAGGCAGTGCCCGAGTGCTCGAATGGTCAGTCTGCCCCTGGGCACCCCAAACGCGGTTTGCTTGATGGAATCACGCGGTGAAAACGCACCTTTAAAAATCGCGCTAAGCTCGTCGCCCAAATAAAAGGAGCAGACGCTGCTTTTGGGCGACCCAACGCACAGAGGGCAGCCCATTGAAGTTTTTTGGGTGTGACATGCGGAAATGCGGGGAAACTGCGCTGTCAGAATTTTTTTTTTTTTTTTTTTTATTTTTTTTTTTTTTTTTTTTATTTTTTTTTTTTATTTGAAGCTCTGTCACTTTTTTTAAGGCGTGTGAAGGAGACAGGCGGATCTCAGCTCCACCGACCTCATTACGGCGTACAACCACTTCCTGCCCGTCACCGCGACACAATGGCGTGCATGTCCCCCCCTCCCCCGCTGTGACTCACACACCCACATGGTTCTGTCAGGAGGACTTTTTTTTTTTTTTTTTTTTGGTTTCAGATACAATTTTAGCAATTAAATGATACTTTCCAAATTGTTACATTGTATCCAAAGTCGAAGATTCTCTATTTAGAGCAAGGTGGGGTGAACATAGGTCCGCCTCTGAACCCAGGATCCGGCCAATCAGCTGCGGGCGGGACATTTCTCGCCGCGCTTAGGGGTGGGGATGCGCCGGACTAGACGTGCAGAACGAAAAAAATGGTTTTGTTTTTTTTTTTTTTAATTTTAATTAATTTACGGCATTTCTTTTGTTTATTTTTTTCTAATTGATTCTATTCAAATTTTTTTTTTTTTTTTTTTTCTTTCTGTTGTATTCTATTCCTTTTTTTTTTATTCTTTTTTGTTTTTTCTATTAGTTTATTTTTTCTATTCGATTTTATTCTTTTTTTTTTTTATTCCATTTTATTCTATTCCTTTTTATATTTCATTTTATTCTATTCCCTTTTCTTTTTTTTTTTTTTTTTTCTATTCCCTTTTTTTTTTTATTCCATTTTTTTTTCTATTCCTTTTTTTATTCGATTTTATTCTATTCCCTTTTCCATTTTTATTTTTTTCTATTCCCTTTTCCATTCGATTTTATTTTATTCCTTTTTTTTTCGATTTTATTCTATTTTTTTTTTTTTCTATTTTTTTTTTTTTTTATTCCTTTTTCTTTTTTCGATTTTATTCTATTCCCTTTTTTTTTTTTTTTTTTTTATTTTTTTTTTTTTTTCGATTTTATTCTATTTTTTTTTCGATTTTTTCTATTCCTTTTTTTTTTTTTTTTTTTCTATTTTTTTCTTTTTTTTTTTTTTTTTTTTTTTTTTTTTTTTTTTTTTTTTTTTTTTTTTTTTTTTTCCATTCGATTCTTTTTGAAATTCAAAGTTTGGAAGACAGCTGCATTCTATTCTTTTTTTTATTTTCTATTCTATTCTTTTCTATTCCTTTTTTTTTTTTTTATTCTGTCCTATTTTTTTTAAATTTGAGGTTCAGAAGACAGCTATATTCTATTTTTTTTTTATGCTATTATTTTCTTTTATTTTGTATTCTGTTCTGTATTCTATTCTTTTTTTTCATTTTTATTCTATTTTTTTCTATTTATTCTTTTCTTTTCGATTCCATTCCCTTTATTCTATTTGGTTCCGTTTTACTCTTTTCCTTTTTTTTTTTATTCCTTTATTTTCTTTATTCTATTATTTTCCTTTATTTTCTATTCTGTTTTTACTCTATTCTTTTTAGTTTATTAAATTTTTTTTTTCTATTCTATTTTTTTTTCCATTCTAATCTTTTTGAAATTCAAAGTTTTGAAGATGGCTATATTCTAATCTATTTTTTTTCTTTTCTATTACTGTATACTCCTTTATTTTTTTTTTATTCTGTTCTGTTATACTCTATTCTATTTTTTTTTTTATTTTCTATTCTATTCTTTTCTATTTATTCTATTCTTTTTGATTCCATTCCCTTTATTCTATTCGGTTCCATTTTACTCTTTTCCTTTTTTTTCTATTGCTTTATTTTCTATTCCATTCTATTCCTTTATTTTCTATTCTATTATTTTCCTTTATGTTGTTTTCTCTTCTACTCTACTTTTAGTTTATTTAATTTTTTTTTTTTCTATTCTATTTTATTCCATTCTAATCTTTTTGAAATTTCGAGGTTCTGAAGATGGCTACATTCTAATCTATTTTTTTTTTATTCTTTTATTTTCTATTCTATTACTGTATACGCCTTTATTTTTATTTCTGTTCTGTTATACTCTATTCTATTTTTTTAGTTTATTTTCTTTCTATATTATTCTATTCTTTTCTATTCCATTCCCTTTATTCTATTCGGTTCTGTTTTACTCTGTTCCTATTTTTTTCTATTCCTTTTTTTTATTCTATTCTATTTTATTCCATTCTATTCTTTTTGAAATTCAAAGTTCTGAAGATGGCTGTATTTTAATCTATTTTTTTCTCTTCTATTTTTTCTATTTATTCTATTCTTTTCAATTCCATTCCCTTTTCAATTCCAATTAAAGGGGCAGGGCCAGGAATAGTTGGGCTGGGGAGGCAAGAGCTAGATGACACAGGACGTCCTCCAGCCAGGAAATGAGATGGAGCGCCATCTGAACTTGCTGCAGCTTCTAATGCATACTGTGAGAAACCCAGTTCAGTCCGGTGCAGCCATGTTAAGGTAGATGGTGTCAACAGTAGACGTGCGATTTTGTTACAGGAGCAGGGGGACGAGGATGCAGGAAATCGCATCTACAACATCATGGATGCAAATGTGACTTTACAAAAAAAAAAAAAAAAGTAATTTGTGTTCCGCTGGCCTCCTGGGTGTGCACGCCTCGACCTGCTTCCTCAGCCTGATGTGGCCCACGCCCGAAGGCGCCGTACAGCACCCCCCATGACGTCACCGAGTGCAACGTGTTAGTCACGCCGAGCTCTCCCTGCCGGGACCTGCTCCGGTGTCCTCTCTCCTCGCCCTGCGGGGACAGCGTGGCCTGTAGGGACCCGTCCCGGGATTCTTCTCCTGCACACAGAACCTCAGCCAAACCCCTGCTGCTTATGTAGCAGGAACAAAAAACGCAGCTTACCTATTCAGGGGGGGAGGGGGGGTTAGTGACACCAATGAGGCCTTGCGCCTCGGAAATGGGACGCTAGCGATAATATTTCACCGCAGTCCTTAGGAGCCGGGTCACACCATAGAAACGCAGTCCGGATGCGGTCCTGAATATGAGATTATAATAATGCGTTTGACACTTTTTAAGGCGTTCTGGTGCATTTTTGGTGCGTTTCCCCCCCCCCCCTTTCTTCAACTTAAATATGGACATGTGCCTCCCAGTGCGTTTTTGATGCATTCTGGTGCGTTTTTCCCTCTTGTTCTTCAATTTAAATAGACATGCGCCTTCCAGTGCGTTTTTGGTGCGTTCTGGTTAATTTTTTCTAGTCTCTTTTCCTTCAACTTAAATACGGACAAGTGCCTCCCAGTGTGTTTTTGGTGCGTTTCCCCCCCCCCTCTCTTTTTCTCCCCCCCTCTCTTTTTCTTCAGACATGTGCCTTCCAGTGCGTTTTTCCCCCCTCTCTTTTTCTTCAACTTAAACACAGACATGTGCCTTCCAGTGCGTTTTTTTTTTTTCTTCAAATTAAATACGGTCATGTGTCTTCCAGTGCGTTTTTGGTGCATTCTGGTGCGTTTTTTATCCCCCCTCTCTTTACCTTCAACTTAAATACGGACAAGTGCCTTCCAGTGCGTTTTTGATGCGTTTTTCCCCCCCCTCTCTTTTTCTTCAACTTAAATAAGGAAATGTGCCCTTCCAGTGTGTTTTTGGTGCGTCCCCCCTTTTTCTTCAAATTAAATACAGACAAGTGCCTCCCAGTGCGTTTTTGGTGCATTTTTTCCCCTCTCTTTCTCAACTTAAATACAGACAAGTGCCTTCCGGTGCGTTTTTTATCCCCTTCTGTTTTTCTTCAACTTAAATACAGACATGTGCCTCCCAGTTAGTTTTTGGTGCGTTCTGCTGCGTTTTTTTCCCCCCCTCTTTTTTTTTTTTCAACTTAAATATGGACAAGTGTTCCAGTGCATTTTTTTTTCTTCAACTTAAATACGGACAAGTGCGTTTTTGATGCGTTTTTCCCCCCTCTCTTTTTCTTCAACTTAAATACGGACAAGTGCCTTCCAGTGCGTTTTTGGTGCGTTTTTCTCCCCCTTTTTCTTCAACTTAAATACAGACAAGTGCCTTCCAGTGCATTTTTGGTGCATTTTTCCCCCTCTCTCTTTTCCTTCAACTTAAATACAGACAAGTGCCTCCCAGTGCGTTTTTGGTGCGTTTCCGGTTAATTTTTTCCTCTCTCTTTTTCTTCAACTTAAATATGGAAATGTGCGTTTTTTGATGCATGCGTCCTGATGCTTTCTTGATGCGTTTTACTGGGTTCCAGTACAGTTCAGTGCAGAAAAAAATGCACCACGCTCTACTTTTTTTTCTGGAACTGGAGCTCACTGGTGTGTACAATGCCATTGGAAACCATGTAACCGACTATCAATGCGTTTTTGATGCAGAAATAAATTTCACTTCAGTCCTTAGGAGCCGGTTCACACCATAGAAACGCAGTCCGGATGTGTTTCTGTATGCGAGTTTTTGATGCATTTTTGACACTTTTTAATGCGTTTTGATGCGGTTTTTTCCCCCCTTTCTTCAACTTTTAAATATAGACATGTGCCTCCCAGTGCGTTTTTGATGCGTTCTGGTGCGTTTTTTTTCCCTCTTGTTCTTCAATTTAAATAGACATGCGCCTTCCAGTGCATTTTTGGTGCGTTCCGGTTAATTTTTTCCAGTCTCTTTTCCTTCAACTTAAATACGGACAAGTGCCTCCCAGTGCGGTTTTGGTGCGTTTCCCCCCCCCCCTCTCTTTTTTTCTTCAGACATGTGCTTTCCATTGCATTTTTGATGCGTTCTGGTGCGTTTTTTCCTCTCTTGTTCTTCATGTTAAATAGACATGCGCCTTCCAGTGTGTTTTTGGTGCGTTCCAGTTAATTTTCTCCCCCTTTTTCTCAAACTTAAATACGCACAAGTGCCTCCCAGTGCGTTTTTGATGCGTTTTTTCCCCCCTCTTTTTCTTCAAATTAAATATGAACATGTGCCTTCCAGTGCGTTTTTGATGCGTTTTTTCCCCCCCCTCTTTTTCTTCAAATTAAATATGAACATGTGCCTTCCAGTGCGTTTTTGGTGTGTTCCGGTTGATTTTTTTCTACTCTTCAGTTCAGTGCAGAAAAAATGCAGCACGTTCTACTTTTTTTTTTTTTTTTTGGAAACTGGAGCTCACTGGTGTGTACAATGCCATTGGAAACCATGTAACCGACTATCAATGCGATTTTGATGCAGAAAAAAAAATTCACCGCAGTCCTTAGGAGCTGGTTTACACCATAGAAACGCAGTCCGGATGGGTTTCTGTATGCAAGTTTTTGATGCGTTTTTGACACTTTTAATGCGTTCTGGTGCGTTTTTTTCCCCCCTTTCTTCAACTTAAATACAGACATGTGCCTCCCAGTGCGTTTTTGCCTCTCTTGTTCTTCAATTTAAATAGACATGTGCCTTCCAGTGCATTTTTGGTGCGTTTTCCCCCCCCCTTTTTTTTTTACTTCAACTTAAATACGGACAAGTGACTTCCAGTGCGTTTTTATGCGTGCGTTCTGGTGCTTTCTTGATGCGTTTTACTGCATTCCAGTACAGTTCAGTGCAGAAAAAAATGCACCACGCTCTACTTTTTTTTCTGGAACTGGAGCTCACTGGTGTGTACAATGCCATTGGAAACCATGTAACCGACTATCAATGCGTTTTTGATGCAGAAATAAATTTCACTTCAGTCCTTAGGAGCCGGTTCACACCATAGAAACGCAGTCCGGATGTGTTTCTGTATGCGAGTTTTTGATGCGTTTTTGACACTTTTTAATGCGTTTTGATGCGGTTTTTCCCCCCTTTCTTCAACTTTTAAATATAGACATGTGCCTCCCAGTGCGTTTTTGATGCGTTCCGGTGCGTTTTCCCTCTTGTTCTTCAATTTTTAAATAGACATGCGCCTTCCAGTGCATTTTTGGTGCGTTCCGGTTAATTTTTTCCAGTCTCTTTTCCTTCAACTTAAATACGGACAAGTGCCTCCCAGTGCGGTTTTGGTGCGTTTTCCCCCCCCCCCTCTCTCTTTTTCTTCAGACATGTGCTTTCCATTGCATTTTTGATGCGTTCTGGTGCGTTTTTTCCTCTCTTGTTCTTCATGTTAAATAGACATGTGCCTTCCAGTGTGTTTTTGGTGCGTTCCAGTTAATTTTCTCCCCTCTTTTTCTCAAACTTAAATACGCACAAGTGCCTCCCAGTGCGTTTTTGATGCGTTTTTCCCCCCTCTTTTTCTTCAAATTAAATATGAACATGTGCCTTCCAGTGCGTTTTTGATGCGTTTCCCCCCCCCCCCCTTTTTTCTTCAAATTAAATATGAACATGTGCCTTTCCAGTGCGTTTTTGGTGTGTTCCGGTTGATTTTTTTCTACTCTTCAGTTCAGTGCAGAAAAAAAAATGCAGCACGTTCTACTTTTTTTTTTTTTTTTTTTGGAAACTGGAGCTCACTGGTGTGTACAATGCCATTGGAAACCATGTAACCGACTATCAATGCGATTTTGATGCAGAAAAAAAAAATTCACCGCAGTCCTTAGGAGCTGGTTTACACCATAGAAACGCAGTCCGGATGGGTTTCTGTATGCAAGTTTTTGATGCGTTTTTGACACTTTTAATGCGTTCTGGTGCGTTTTTTCCCCCCTTTCTTCAACTTAAATACAGACATGTGCCTCCCAGTGCGTTTTTGCCTCTCTTGTTCTTCAATTTAAATAGACATGTGCCTTCCAGTGCATTTTTGGTGCGTTTTCCCCCCCTTCTTTTTTTCTTCAACTTAAATACGGACAAGTGACTTCCAGTGCGTTTTTATGCGTGCGTTCCGGTGCTTTCTTGATGCGTTTTACTGCGTTCCAGTACAGTTCAGTGCAGAAAAAAATGCAGCGCGCTCTACTTTTTTTTTTTTTTCGGAACTGGAGCTCACTGGTGTGTACAATGCCATTGGAAACCATGTAACCGACTATCAATGTGTTTTTGATGCCAAAAAAAAAAAAACGCATTGGACTGCCTGTGCTGTGAACTGGCCCCACCCCTCTGCTGACCCCCCCATTACTTAACACCAAACATTCAGCTCGGGATCACATGTAGCGCAGGAACCGCAACGCATCCCTGTGCGAATTACATGCGACGTCTGTGCAGTGCGTCTTGCGCCATACATTTTGCATCCGCACCAAAAAAGATGCAGGACTGTTTTTTTTTTTTTTTTTTAGCTGCGCACTTGAATCGCATCGCACGGGTGTTCTCGCCTACGCAATGCGATTTCTGGTCATCTCACTGCGTTTTGCGATCTGTTTCGGGGTGTCATTGCTTTAACATTGCCACCTCCACCAGATCGCAGGAACGCCATGCACAGGATTTGCAGCGCCTCCCGCACCACATCCACATCGGTGTGAACCCGATCTTAGGCTGCATTCGCGCCTCGCCCTTTCTGGCGACACAGACAGAGAAAACGCACGCGTTTCAGAGACGCTCTGCAAACGCATTGAACCATGGACTGTTAATGGCACCCTAGGCGCCGGTGGCAGACGCGCGATTGGCCGCACAACACAAACGGGTCAAATTTTTTATTATTATTATACAGGATTTATATAGCGCCAAAATAAAATGCGCCGTGAAAAAAAAAAAAAAACGCACCAACAAAACTTTTGAAGCTTCTTTGGGGCGTTTCTCATGCGACGCGTTCAAGTGAATGGGCTGCCCTAGGCGCAACGAGCAGAAAACGCAAACAAAAAAAAAAAAACGCAAAAAAAGAAACCTGTTCCTGCTAATCTCAGATGTGAATGCCGCCCTAATGTTGACCTAATTTTTTCCCCTCTCACAGAGATCACAGTATCCCCCCCCCAAAAAAAAATGCCTTCATCTGCTTTTCTCTCCAGAAAGACGGCACCATCTTTGTTCAGGCATCACGCAGGTCAACATCTACATCCTGGATTAAATGGCCGGTTCAGAGATGACACAGTCCTGTAAATCCTGGTGCCTGTGCTGCTCTGTGTTCACAAAAGTCTGACGCAGATCAGCCCCCTGCTGCAGCCTCTGCCATTTGAACTTGTTTGCAAAGTTACAATGTACAGTCTTGAGGGATTACTGGATTTACCTGCGAGTCGGCATCCCGGACCAGGAAGAAGAAGATGAGTGATGCCTGAACAAAGATGGGGTAGGAAGTGGATAGAGATTTATATATATATTCATTCATGGACTTTAAAACTGATCTCTGGGCATTAAACCTCCATTTGAAATGTATTCCTCATAAGCCACAAATGCCAGATATTACCTTTTAAAGTTGCAATGACTTTTACCAAGCTGTGGGAGGGGCCCAGCAGGCTCCACCCATTATAGAAGACTACAGGAGGGGCGGGGACCAGACCAGTCCCTGCACAAGGAGAGGAAGCAGAGCTGTGGGAGGGGCCTGGCTGTAGAAGAAAACTACAGGAGGGGGCGGAGACCAGACCAGTCCCCTGCACAAGGAGAGGAAACAGAGCTGTGGGAGGGGCCTGGCTGTAGAAAACTACAGGAGGGGGCGGAGACCAGACCAGTCCCCTGCACAAGGAGAGGAAGCAGAGCTGTGGGAGGGGCCCAGCTGTAGAAAACTACAGGAGGGGGCGGAGACCAGACCAGTCACCTGCACAAGGTGAGGATGCAGAGCTGTGGGAGGGGCCCAGCTGTAGAAAAGTACAGAAGGGGGTGGAGACCAGACCGGTCACCCTGCACAAGGAGAGGATGCATGCTGTGGGAGGGGCCCAGCTGTGTGGAGGAAGGGGCCCAGCTGTAGAAAACTACAGGAGGGGGCGGAGACCAGACTATTCCCCTGTACAAGGAGAGGAAGCAGAGCTGTGGGAGGGGCCTGGCTTTAGAAGACTATGAAGGGGGGAGACCAGACCACCAGTCCCTGCACAAGGAAAGGAAGCAGAGCTGTGGGAGGGGCCCAGCTGTAGAAGACTACATGGGGGGGGCGGAGACAAGATCAGTCCCCTGCACAAGGAGAGGAGGAAGCAGAGCTGTGGGAGGGGCCTGGCTTTAGAAGACTACAGAGGGGGCGGAGACCAGACCAGTCCCCTGCACAAGGAGAGGAAGCAGAGCTGTGGGAGGGGCCCAGCTGTAGAAGACTACATGGGGGGGACCAGGAGACAAGATCAGTCCCCTGCACAAGGAGAGGAAGCAGAGCTGTGGGAGGGGCCCAGCTGTAAAAGACTACAGGAAGGGGCGGAGACCTGACCAGTCACCCTGCACAAGTTGAGAGTAGCAGTGAGCGGTCTTTATTACAGGAAGTCTCACTGGAAGATTGCCCAGATCTGGAAGAAATACACAAATCCCACTGAGATTCCTGGAGTAACACGCGGGATGAATGGATTTAGACAATATTTGCAGAACTCCAAAGCCACCAAGCCAACATGGCCGCCACCTCTCTGCATTCTTACCCATAATCCCTTGCTAATGGACACAAGGAGCTGGCACATGTCTGCGGAGGTCGGCTCAGCTCTGAAAAAGTCAAATTCAGCCTCAGCTTGGCGGTGTCAGAAAAGGAGGTCAGTCGGCTGGGGAGGTGACATCATGCAGCACGTTTAGAACATTCGCAGCGATATAATAATTATAGGCGTGAGTCAGCGCAGCTCTGCCCGCAGTAAACAGGCATTTTCCCAGCACAGACAGTCCGTCCCGACTCCCTGCTAAATCCGGGATGGGACAAGTCTACAGAACCGGCTCAGCCTCCCAACCGCAGAGAGATCGCTGCTTCCCAGCAATGGAAAACCGACCTGTCACAGCCTCACCAGAATGCACAGCCATTGGAGTTCAGGAGTCACATGCCCTGGAGTAATGTCACCATTGATCCCCAATTTAAAGGGTCTGTCCCCAGCAGGGGCGGACTGACAACTCATGGGGCCCCCCGGGCAATAGGGGATCGTGGGGCCCCTGTGTCCTTGCCCACACTCAAAAAAGCCTATGAAAAAAAAGTACCAGGGGCATCTCATGGGGTCCCCTACTGACCCCGGGCCCTCGGGCATTGCCCGAGTTTCCAAATGGTCAGTCCGCCCCTGGTCCCCAGGAAATAGGCATCCCCGGCTTTGTCCCCGGAGGCAATGTCATACCCGAGTACAGTGCTTGGAGTTCAGGAATTACATACAGAGTATGGTTAGCATTCGCCCCCATTTCCCAGGGTCAGTCGCCATTTTTATGGGTACTGTGCCCTCTTTCACTGGTAGTTAGTATAGCGCCCCCTCACATTTGGGGCCACTATAGTGTCCTCTTGCATTGGTGGTCAGTACAATGCCCCTTACATTGGAGTACGGTCATTAGTAGTCAGTATGCCCCTTACATTGGTGGTCAGTACAATGCCCCTTACATTGGTGGTCAGTACAATGCCCCTTACATTGGTGGTCAGTACAATGCCCCTTACATTGGTGGTCAGTACAATGCCCCTTACATTGGTGGTCAGTACAATGCCCCTTACATTGGTGGTCAGTACGGTTTCCTTGGTCATTGGTAGTCAGTATAGCGCCCCCTTACAGCAGTGGTCAGTAGCGTGCCCTCTTACAACAGTGGCCTGAGTAGTGCCCCTTACCTTAGGGAAGGGTGTTGTGCCCTCTTACATTGGTGGCCAATGTAGTACCCACTTAGGGTCAGTGTAGTGCCCCTTAGCTTGGTGACCAGCGTCATGCCTTCTTACATTGGTGACCAGTGTAGCGCCCGCTTACCTTGGTGGTCAGTGTAGTGCCCCATACCTTGGTGACCAGCGTCATGCCCTCTTACCTCGGTGACCAGTGTAGTACCCCTTGCCTAGGCGGCCAGTGTAATGCCCCTTACCTTGGTGGCCAGTGTAGTGCCCCTTACCTTGGCGGCCAGTGTACTGCCCTCTTACATTTGTGATCAGTGTAATGTCCCTTACCTTGGTGACCAGTGTGCAGTGCCCCATACCTTGGTGACCAGTGCAGTGCCCCATACCTTGGTGACCAGTGCAGTGCCCCATACCTTGGTGGCCAGTGTAGTGCCCCATACCTTGGTGACCAGTGTAGTTCCCCTTACCTTGGTGACCAGTGTAGTGCCCCATACCTTGGTGACCAGCGTCATGCCCTCTTACCTTGGTGGCCAGTGTACTGCGCTTACCTAGGCGGCCAGTGTAATGCCCCTTACCTTGGCGGCCAGTGTAGTGCCCCATACCTTGGCAACCAGTGTAGTGCCCCATACCTTGGCGACCAGTGTAATGTCCCTTACCTTGGTGACCAGTGTAGTGCCCCTTACCTTGGTGACCAGTGTAGTGCCCCATACCTTGGTGGCCAGTGTAGTGCCCCATACCTTGGTGACCAGTGTACTGCTACTTACCTTGGTGACCAGTGTACTCCCCCTTACCTTGGTAACCAGTGTAGTGCCACATACGTTGGTAACCAGTGTACTCCCCCTTACCTTGGTGACCAGTGTAGTACCCAATACCTTGGTGACCAGTGTAGTGCCCCTTACCTTGGTGACCAGTGTAGTGCCCCATACCTTGGTGGCCAGTGTAGTGTCCCATACCTTGGTGACCAGTGTACTCCCCCTTACCTTGGTGACCAGTGTACTCCCCCTTACCTTGGTGGCCAGTGTAGTGCCACATACCTTGGTGACCAGTGTACTGCCGCATACCTTGGTGATCAGCGTCCTGCCCCTTACCTTGGTGACCAGTGTACTGCCCCTTACCTTGGTGACCAGTGTACTGCCCCTTACCTTGGTGACCAGTGTACTGCCCCTTACCTTGGTGACCAGTGTAGTGCCCCATACCTTGGTGACCAGTGTACTGCCACTTACCTTGGTGACCAGTGTACTGCCCCTTACCTTGGTGACCAGTGTACTGCCACTTACCTTGGTGACCAGTGTACTCCCTCTTACCTTGGTGACCAGTGTACTCCCCCCTTACCTTGGTGACCAGTGTACTCCCCCTTACCTTGGTGACCAGTGTACTCCCCCTTACCTTGGTGACCAGTGTACTCCCCCTTACCTTGGTGGCCAGTGTACTGCCCCATACCTTGGTGACCAGTGTACTCCCCCTTACCTTGGTGGCCAGTGTACTGCCCCATACCTTGGTGACCAGTGTACTGCCCCTTTCCTTGGTGACCAGTGTAGTGCCCCTTTCCTTGGTGACCAGTGTAGTGCCCCATACCTTGGTGACCAGTGTAGTGCCCCATACCTTGGTGACCAGCGTCCTGCCCCATACCTTGGTGACCAGTGTAGTTCCACTGACGAATAGAAGGCCAAATATATGCAGATTAAACTTCGGCTTTAAGACGCACGTAGTCAGAAGTCAATCGTTTGAACTTTAACAATTTGCGGCAATGCCTCGCCACAGACCAACGCCATTGCGTGTCTGTATTGG
Source organism: Staurois parvus (assembly GCA_951230385.1). Lineage (NCBI taxonomy): Eukaryota > Metazoa > Chordata > Amphibia > Anura > Ranidae > Staurois > Staurois parvus. The sequence continues at coordinate 152,134 of CATNWA010000141.1, forward strand.
ACAGTCCAATGATCACACACAACAGCATCCTCAGGTGTGGTATTTCCTACAAGTGAAGGCATTGATCAGATACCACGTCACACCGATGTCCATTTCACAAAGTCGCAGTTATTTTTGGCCAAGATCTGCAATGCCTGTAGTCTATGGTAGAGAAGAGTCCTCTGCATTGTCCTCAGCTGGTTACAACACCAGGGCGTGTACAGTGATGTGGGGGGTGGAAGGGCCAAGGGAGTTTTAGAAGAATAAAAGGATTGCACATCTCTTCCTGTTCTTTGAACAAAACAAACCGGGTTATGTGCGAAATATAAAGGACCTTTTTTTTTTCTTTTTAAAGCAGTTGTAGCGTTCTGCGAGGATACAATGGAGACATCTCATCTTGTGTAACAAACACACCAAGAGTGGAAAGTTATAACAGGAAGAGGAATCTGTGGGTGAGCTAGAAGACGCCTACTAAGCACTGCAAACCCAGAAAGCAATAATCAAAAAAAAAAAAAAAAAAAGGCCCCATTTTCAGACAGGATGATGGCGCCATTTCACCGGTGATGGTGGACACCATTCCATGATGCGTCAAGCTGGAGAACTGTATCGGATTGGTAGTGTTGTCCCTGAGAGAAGACAAAATCGATGGAGTGTCTTCTACTCGGGAGGATCCAACTGGGCTGTTGGGTGATGCCAGGGAATCCAACGTTTACACTAGATCCATGGCCAGCCTACAAATACTGTGGCTGCTAACTTTTAATATAAGGACACGAAACTGAGCAGGGATCCAGGGATGTCCTCACCCGAGCCGATTCTTCAATCAGCTTCAGGTCCAGGGGCCAAATAAAAACCATCTTTCCAAAACGAAACACTGCAAAAATACTGAAAACATCTATCCAGCACTAAAAACTGTATCCAAAGTCAAAAACCCCCAATCCCAAAACTAAGACCATCGATCCCAAAACTAAGACCACCGATCCCAAAAACTAAAACCCCCGATCCCAAAACTAAAACCCCTGATCCTAAATGAAGACCACTGATCCCAAAACTAAAACCTCAGATCCCAAATGAAGACCACTGATCCCAAAACTAAAACCTCAGATCCCAAACTAAGACCACCAATCCCAGCGATGTCCTCACTTGAGCCGATTCTTCAATCAGGTTCAGGGCCAGCATACAAATACTGTAGCTGCTAACTTTTAATAGAAGGACACGAAACTGACCAGGGATCCAGCAATGTCCTCACCCGAGCCGATTCTTCAAACCTCCGATCCCAAACTAAGACCCTTAATCCCAAACTAAACTCCCGATCCCAAACTAAAACCCCCAATCCCAGCAATGTCCTCATCCGAGCCGATTCTTCAAACCTCCGATCCCAAACTAAGACCCTTAATCCCAAACTAAACCCCCAATTCCAAACTAAAACCCCCAATCCCAGCGATGTCCTCACCCGAGCCGATTCTTCAACCAGGTTCAGGGCCAGCATACAAATACTGTAGCTGCTAACTTTTAATATTAAAACACGAATCTGACCAGGGATCCAGCATTGTCCTCACTTGAGCCAATTCTTCAAACCCCCAATCCCAAACTAAGACCCCCGATCCCAAACTAAACTCCTGATCCCAAACTAAAACCCCAGATCCCAAACTAAGACCACCGATCCCAAAACTAAAACCCCCGATCCCAAAACTAAAACACCCAATCCCAGCGATGTCCTCACCCGAGCCGATTCTTCAATCAGCTTCAGGTTCAGGGCCAGCATACAAATACTGTAGCTGCTAACTTTTAATATTAAAACACGAATCTGACCAGGGATCCAGCATTGTCCTCACCCGAGCCGATTCTTCAAACCCCCAATCCCAAACTAAGACCCCCGATCCCAAACTAAACTCCCGATCCCAAACTAAGACCACCGATCCCAAAACTAAACCCCTGATCCCAAACTAAGACCACCGAACCCAAAACTAAACCCCCAATCCCAAACTAAATCCCCCGTTCCAAACTAAATCCCCCGCTTCCAAACTAAATCCCCCGGTCCCAAACTAAATCCCCCGGTCCCAAACTAAATCCCCCGGTCCCAAACTAAATCCCCCGGTCCCAAACTAAATCCCCCGGTTCCAAACTAAATCCCCCGGTTCCAAACTAAATCCCCCGATCCCAAACTAAGAACGCCTAACCCAAACTAAAACAATCGATCTGAAACTAAAACCACCGATCCCAAACTAAGACCACCGATCCCAAACTAAGACCACCGATCCCAAACTAAGACCACCGATCCCAAACTAAGACCCCCTATTTCAAACTAAGAGCACCGATCCCAAACTAAAACCCCCTATCCCAAACTAAGACCACCGATCCAAACTAAAAAAAAACAAAACAAAAAAGAAACACACTTCAGGCTTAAATCACTGCACCCCCCCCCCCCAAATCAAGAATATAATTTCTTGCACAAAGTGGAGAACGTAGGGTATTGGCCTCCCAACCAACATGGTGAAGGACACAACCGTCAGCTCCCCCCATAAAGGTATAGCAGGTGGAATGCAGCATCTCGCGGTCAGGTTATTCAGACGTTTCCCAGCTATGCAAATATGTTTACATTCAAAATGAATAGACTGCGCGCCGCGTGACCCAGACAGGTCCCTCTTCCGCTCTGACAGCTCGTGTCAGCTCTATGCGTTGGCTGTGCAGCTCTGTGGCTGTATGAGACTTCTGTGTGGTCAAAGTGCAGACAGAGGATGTCAGTAGAGGCATGTAAGGGGGGGGGGGGGGGGGGAAAGAAAGCCACTGTTTCTGCAAAAAGAAAAAATAACACTTTTTTAAAATTTTTACGTAAAAAAAAAAATTATTATATATATATATATATATATATATATATATATATATATAAAATTTTACATAAAAAAATATAAAAAATTATATATATATATATATATATATATATATATATATATATATATATATATATAAATACTTTTTTTTTGTAAAAGAAAAAAAAATGATATATACAGGTGAAACTCGAAAAATTAGAATATGGTGCATTCATTCATTTATTTCAGTGCTGCAACTTAAAAGGTGAAACTAATATATGAGACTCATTCCATGCAAAGCAAGATAGTTCAAGCCGTGATTTGTCATCATTGTGATGATTATGGCTTACAGCTCATGAAAACCCCAAATCCACAATCTCAGAAAATGAGAATATTGGGAAAAGGTGGAATAACTCGGCTCAAAGTGTCCCACTCTAATCAGCTAATTAAACCATAACACCTGCAAAGGGTTCCTGAGCCTTTAAATGGTCTCTCAGTCTGGTTCAGTAGGAATCACAATCATGGGAAAGACTGCTGACCTGACACCATCATTGACACCCTCCATAAGGAGGGAAAGCCTGAAAAGGTAATTGCAAAAGAAGTTGGATGTTCCCAAAGTGCTGTATCAAAGCACATTAATAGAAAGTTATGTGGAAGTGAAAAGTGTGGAAGAAAAAGGTGCACAAGCAGCAGGGATGACCGCAGCCTGGAGAGGATTGTCAGGAAAAGGCCATTCAAAAGTGTTGGGGACTTTCACAAGGAGTGGACTGAGGCTGGAGTCAGTGCATCAAGAGCCACCACACACAGATGGATCCTGGACATGGGCTTCAAATGTCGTATTCCTCTTGTCAAGCCGCTCCTGAACAACAAACAACATCAGAAGCGTCTTACCTGGGCTAACGAAAAACAGACCTGGTCTGCTGCTCAGTGGTCTAAAGTCCTCTTTTCTGATGAGAGCAACTTTTGCATCTCATTTGGAAACCAAGGACCCCGAGTATGGAGGAAGAATGGAGAGGCCCAAGGACCCCGAGTATGGAGGAAGAATGGAGAGGCCCAAGGACCCCGAGTATGGAGGAAGAATGGAGAGGCACAAGGACCCCGAGTATGGAGGAAGAATGGAGAGGCCCAAGGACCCCGAGTATGGAGGAAGAATGGAGAGGCACAAGGACCCCGAGTATGGAGGAAGAATGGAGAGGTCCAAGGACCCCGAGTATGGAGGAAGAATGGAGAGGCACACACTGCAAGATGCTTGAAGTCCAGTGTGAAGTTTCCACAGTCTGTGTTGATTTGGGGAGCCATGTCATCTGCTGGTGTTGGTCCACTGTGCTTCATTAAGTCCAGGGTCAACGCAGCCGTCTACCAGGAGATTTTGGAGCACTTCATGTTTCCTTCCACAGACGAGCTTTATGGGGATGCTGACTTCATTTTCCAGCAGGACTTGGCACCACCCACACTGCCAAAAGCACCAAAACCTGGTTCAATGACCGTGGGATTACTGTGCTTGATTGGCCAGCAAACTGGCCTGACCTGAACCCCATAGAGAATCTACGGGGCATTGCCAAGAGAAAGATGAGAGACATGAGACCGAACAATGCAGAAGAGCTGAAGGCCGCTATTGAAGCATCCTGGTCTTCCATAACACCTCAGCAGTGCCACAGGCTGATAGCTTCCATACCACGCCGCATTGAGGCAGTAATTGCTGCAAAAGGGGCCCAAACCAAGTACTGAGTACATATGCAGCTTCTACTTTTCAGAGGTCCGATATTGTTCTATGTACAATCCGTGTTTTATTGATTGCATGGAATATTCTCATTTTCTGAGATTGTGGATTTGGGGTTTTCATGAGCTGTAAGCCATAATCATCACAATGATGACAAATCACGGCTTGAACTATCTTGCTTTGCATGTAATGAGTGTCATATATATTAGTTTCACCTTTTAAGTCGCTGCACTGAAATAAATGAACTTTTGCACCATATTCTAATTTTTCGAGTTTCACCTGTATTATAATTTTTTTTTTTTATGTAAAAAAAATTATATATATTTTTTTACGTAAAAAAATTATATTTTTATATATATGTGTGTATATATATATATATATATATATATATATATGCCTTGTCTTGCTCCTGTTCATCACTTAGGGGCCTGCTATGGAGATTGCTGAGATAAAAGTTTTAGGACGTACTCTAAAACCACTTCACCGTCTAAAAGTCCTAATCGAAAGTTGGACCGCTGAATCAAAAAAGTAAATTAAAACACCAAAAAAATGGGTATTTTACAGAACAAGGAAGAAGTAAGTCATCGGCAACATTTTTGAGAAGAAAGAAGAAAACTTTACGATATCGGCTAAAAAAAAAGGACTTTCCTTTTTCAATGTACTTTTAATTCTTCAAGACCAACTCTGGTCAAAACTTTTTTTATTCAACTAGGGATTTTTTTTTTTATTGCTTCCTACTGGGGAGAATTGCCTTCACTTCCTGTGGGGTCACCAGGACAGGATGTCTAACCAACAGGGATTTGTCCATCAATTAAAAATAAAAAAAAACCATAAAATGTGGTTCTAACCCTTTCCCAATGCATTATTAAAAAAATAAAAAAAAAATAAATAAAAAATAAATAAATAAAATACCCCAAAAAAGGGGCATTTTACAGAACAAGGAAGAAGTAAATTATTGGCAACATTTTTGAGAAGAAAGAAGAAAACTTTACGATATCGGCTAATAAAAAAGGACTTTCCATTTTCAATGTACTTTTAATTTTTCAAGACCAACTCTGGTCAAAACTTTTTTTTTTTTGTTTTTTAACTAGGGATTTTTTTTTTTATTGCTTCCTACTGGGGAGAATTGCCTTCACTTCCTGTGGGGGTCACCAGGACAGGATTCTACCCAACAGGGACTTGTCCATCAATTAAAAATAAAAAAAAAACATAAAATGTGGTTCTAACTCTTTCCCAATGCATTATTAAAATAAATAAATAAATGAAAAAAAATCAAAAAAAAAAAAAAAAAAAAAAAAAAAATCGAGAATTTGAATATAGAGTACAAAAAGAACGTTTTGTCCACCTGGGTGTTTATTTGAAAACCTTCTTAATATGTTCATTGTCAGATGTTATTCAGACTGGCCATAAACAGAAGATGGTGGCCATAAGGTCCACTTGTACTATCTTAGCAAGAGATTATGTCCTGTTGGGAAATCTCAGGTGCTAGTTGAAAAATTGTGCAGAAAAACCCCATCCCAGTCAATTGTGGTTTGGGGAGGCTCCTCGCTTTTCATCCCACCGTTATGGTCTGGAATTGCCCCAGATTCACGTTTGAGAACAAGCTAGAGAACCAATAAGCAGCCTTTCAAAACAAAGGTTGTGAGAATCTTCCAGCAAACCAATTCTTCTCAACTGAGCACCAGATCTCAGAAATGGAAAGAAACTGAAAACATTGTACTGAAGATCTGGTTACAGATGGAGAGCATTCGAAAAAAATATCCTGATAGTTCTTGTGGGCCTCCCTTGGCTTGACCAACCTGCTGCACAGAACAGATTCACCCAAGTTCACCGGCTGGAAGTGAATAGGGGTCTTTTGGATCTCCCAGCAGTCTTCTCCTGGAAAGTAGCCCTGGCCATTAGCCCTTCCATGCTGGCCCAAATCCAAATAAAACCTAGGAAAATCCAAAAAGGGGTTCTACGTCATAATGGCCCCCATAAGACGTTGTACCATGTCATCAATGCTTGCCTAATTGGTCTTTTGGATCCCTCAGCAGTCTTCTCCTGGATAGTAGCTCTAGCCATCAGCCCTCCCATGCTGGCCCAAATCCAAATAAAACCTAGGAAAATCCAAAAAAAGGGGTTCTACATCATAATGACCCCCATAAAACCTTGTACCATATCATCAATGCTTGCCTACTGGGTCTTTTGGATCCCCCAACAGTCTTCTCCTGGAAAGTAGCCCTGGCCTCCAGCCCTCCCATGCTGGCTCAAATCCAAATAAAACCTAGGAAAATCCAAAAAGGGGTTCTATGTCATAATGGCCCCCATAAGACCTTGTACCATGTCATCAATGCTTGCCTAATTGGTCTTTTGGATCCCCCAGCAGTCTTCTCCTCGAAAGTAGCTCTGGCCCATGCCGGCTCAAATCCAAATACAACCTAGGAAAATCCAAAAAAGGGTTCTACAACATAATGACCACCATAAGACCTTGTACCATGTCATCAATGCTTGCCTAATTGGTCTTTTGGATCCCCCAGCAGTCTTCTCCTGGATAGTAGCTCTGACCATCAGCCCTCCCATGCTGGCCCAAATCCAAATAAAACCTAGGAAAATCCAAAAAAGGGGTTCTACATCATAATAGCCAGCATAAGACCTTGTACCATGCCATCAATGCTTGTCTACTGGGTCTTTTGGATCCCCCAACAGTCTTCTGGAAAGTATCCCTGGCCATTTGCCCTTCCATGCTGGCCCAAATCCAAATAAAACCTGGGAAAAAGCCAAAGAGGGGTTCTACATCATAATGACTCCCATAAGACCTTGTACCATGTCATCAATGCTTGCCTAATTGGTCTTTTGGATCCCCCAGCAGCCTTCTCCTCAAAAGTAGCTCTGGCCCATGCTGGCCCAAATCCAAATAAAACCTAGGAAAATCCAAAAAAGGTTCTGCATCATAATGACCCCCATAAGACCTTGTACCATGTCATCAATGCTTGCCTACTGGCCCATTCCTCTGAAAGGTCTTCTGGGCCTCCCTTGACTTGATCAACCTGCTCCACAGAGCAGATTCACCCAAGTTCACCGGCTGGAAGTGAATAGGGGTCTTTTGGATCCCCCAGCAGTCTTCTCCTGGAAAGTAGCCCTGGCCATCAGCCCTCCCATGCTGGCCCAAATCCAAATAAAACCTAGGAAAATCCAAAAAAAAAGGGGTTCTACATCATAACCCCCATACGACCTTGTACCAGGCCATCAATTCTTGCCTACTGGCCCATTCCTCTGAAAGGCATTCTGGACCTCCCTTGCCTTGATCAACCTGCTGCACAGAGCAGATTCATTCAAGTTCACCAGCTGGAAGTGAATAGGGGTCTTTTGGGTCCCCCAGCAGTCTTCTTCTGGAAAGTAGCCCTGGCCCTGGCCATCGGCCCTCCCATGCTGGCCCAAATCCAAATAAAACCTAGGAAAATCCAAAAAAGGGGTTTTACATCATAATGACCACCATAAGACCTTGTACCATGTCATCAATGCCTGCCTAATTGGTCTTTTGGATCCCCCAGCAGTCTTCTCCTCAAAAGTAGCTCTGGCCCATGCTGGCTCAAATCCAAATAAAACATAGGAAAATCCAAAAAAGGGTTCTACATCATAATGACCACCATAAGACCTTGTACCATGTCATCAATGCTTGCCTAATTGGTCTTTTGGATCCCCCAGCAGTTTTCTCCTGGATAGTAGCTCTAGCCATCAGCCGTCCCATGCTGGCCCAAATCCAAACAAAACCTAGGAAAATCCAAAGAGGGGTTCTACATCATAATGACCCCCCTAAGATCTTATACCAGGTCATCAATGCTTGCCTAATTGGTCTTTTGGATCCCCCAGCAGTCTTCTCCTTGAAAGCAGCTCTGGCCCATGCTGGCTCAAATCCAATAAAACCTAGGAAAATCCAAAAAAGGGTTCTACATCATAATGACCTCCATAAGACCTTGTACCATGTCATCAATGCTTGCCTACTGGCCCATTCCTCTGAAAGGCCTTCTGGGCCTCCCTTGGCTTGATCAACCTGCTGCACAGAGCAGATTCACCCAAGTTCACTGGCTGGAAATCAATAGGGGTCTTTTGGATCCCCCAGAAGTCTTCTCCTGGAAAGTAGCCCTGGCCTCCAGCCCCCCCCCCCATGCTGGCCCAAATCCAAATAAAACCTAGGAAAATCCAAAAAAAGGGTTCTACATCATAACCCCTATACAACCTTGTATCAGGCCATCAATGCTTGCCTACTGGCCCATTCCTCTGAAAGGTCTTCAAGGCCTCCTTTGGCTTGATCAACCTGCTGCACAGAGCAGATTCACCCAAGTTCACCGGCTGGAAGTGAATGGGGGTCATTTGGATCCCCCAGCAGTCTTCTCCTGGAAAGTAGCCCTGGCCATCAGCCCTCCCATGCTGGCCCAAATCCAAATAAAACCTAGGAAAATCCAAAAAGGGGTTCTACATCATAATGACCCGCATACGACCTTGTACCAGGTCATCAATGCTTGCCTACTGGCCCATTCTTCGGGGGAGTGGACCTTCCCTACTAAAGCTTTTGGACCACTGGGTTGGTTGGGGGTTCAAAGGACGCTTTTACCAGTTCACCCAAAAAAACCAAGTTGACCATTTGCCGCAAACATCCAACCACAGCGAATCGGAACAATTCTCTGCACTCCACGAGAGCCGATTAGCTCCTTGCCCGTTGGAAATCACTTGACCTCACTTTGATTATTTTCTAGACGTTTGTCAAAGTTATCAACTTCCAATGGACATCTTTATTACCTTCACCTTAGAAGATCCAGAAGAGTCGTGCCGAACTCCACACTGGACTACCGTGTTTGCAGGTTTTCTTAGATAAATATTAGCTCAAAAGGGAGGAAAATATTTTATGATCCCTCAACTGCAGCCGCTGGTGCTGACTATGGATAGGTGGTTCAAAAGGGTTCAATAGGGAGACAGATACGTCTATCATTCCAAAACGATGATGTTCCTCCCACTGACACCAATGATGGGGCACTATTCCTCCCACTGACACCATGATGGGGCACGATTCCTTCCCCTGACACCAATGATGGGGCACTATTCCTTCCCCTGACACCAATGATGGGGCACTATTCCTCCCACTGACACCAATGATGGGGCACTATTCCTCCCACTGATATCAATCATGGGACACTATTCCTCCCACTGACACCAGTGAGGTGGCACTGTTCCTCCCACTGACACCAATGATGGGGCACTATTCCTCCCACTGATATCAATCACTATTCATGGGACACTATTCCTCCCACTGACACCAATGAGGTGGCACTGTTCCTCCCACTGACACCAATGAGGTGGCACTGTTCCTCCCACTGACACCAATGAGGTGGCACTGTTCCTCCCACTGACACCAATGAGGTGGCACTGTTCCTCCCACTGACACCAATGAGGTGGCACTGTTCCTCCCACTGACACCAATGAGGTGGCACTGTTCCTCCCACTGACACCAATGAGGTGGCACTGTTCCTCCCACTGACACCAATGAGGTGGCACTGTTCCTCCCACTGACACCAATGAGGTAGTGTCCCATCATTGGTGTCAGTGGGAGGAATAGTGCCCCATCATTGGTATCATGGGAGGAATAGTGCCCCAGTGGGAGGGAGGAATAGTGCCCCATCATTGGTGTCAGTGGGAGGAATAGTGCCCCATCATTGGTATCAGTGGGTCAGGAATAGTGCCCCATCATTGGTGTCAGTGGGAGGAATAGTGCCCCATCATTGGTGTCAGTGGGAGGAATAGTGCCCCATCATTGGTATCAGTGGGAGGAATAGTGCCCCATCATTGGTGTCAGTGGGAGGAATAGTGCCCCATCATTGGTGTCAGTGGGAGGAATAGTGCCCCATCCATTGGTGTCAGTGGGAGGAATAGTGCCCCATCATTGGTGTCAGTGGGAGGAATAGTGCCCCACCATTGGTGTCAGTGGGAGGAATAGTGCCCCACCATTGGTGTCAGTGGGAGGAATAGTGCCCCACATTGGTGTCAGTGGGAGGAATAGTGCCCCATTGGTTGTCATTGGAATGTCAGTGGGAGGAATAGTGCCCCATCATTGGTGTCAGTGGGAGGAATAGTGCCCCATCATTGGTGTCAGTGGGAGGAATAGTGCCCCATCATTGGTGTCAGTGGGAGGAATAGTGCCCCATCATTGGTGTCAGTGGGAGGAATAGTGCCCCATTGGTGTCAGTGGGAGGTGTCATTGGTGTCAGTGGGAGGAAGGAATAGTGCCCCATCATTGGTGTCAGTGGGAGGAATAGTCATCATTGGTGTCAGTGGGAGGAATAGTGTCCCATCATTGGTGTCAGTGGGAGGAATAGTGCCCCATCATTGGTGTCAGTGGGAGGAATAGTGCCCCATCATTGGTATCAGTGGGAGGAATAGTGCCCCATCATTGGTGTCAGTGGGAGGAATAGTGCCCCATCATTGGTATCAGTGGGAGGAATAATGTCCCATCATTGGTGTCAGTGGGAGGAATAGTGCCCCATCATTGGTGTCAGTGGGAGGAATAGTGCCCCATCATTGGTGTCAGTGGGAGGAATAGTGCCCCATCATTGGTGTCAGTGGGAGGAATAGTGCCCCACCATTGGTGTCAGTGGGAGGAATAGTGCCCCATCATTGGTGTCAGTGGGAGGAATAGTGCCCCACCATTGGTGTCAGTGGGAGGAATAGTGCCCCATCATTGGTGTCAGTGGGAGGAATAATGTCCCATCATTGGTATCAGTGGGAGGAATAGTGTCCCATCATTGGTGTCAGTGGGAGGAATAGTGCCCCATCATTGGTGTCAGTGGGAGGAATAGGAATATTGGTGTCAGTGTAGTGTCCCATCATTGGTGTCAGTGGAAGGAATAGTGCCCATTGGTGTCAGTGGGAGGAATAGTGCCCCATCATTGGTGTCAGTGGGAGGAATAGTGCCCCATTGGTGTCATGGAAGGAATAGGTCCCATCATTGGTGTCAGTGGGAGGAATAGTGCCCCATCATTGGTGTCAGTGGGAGGAATAGTGTCCCCATCATTGGTGTCAGTGGGAGGAATAGTGCCCCATCATTGTGTCCCCATCATTGGTGTCAGTGGGAGGAATAGTGCCCCATCATTGGTGTCAGTGGGAGGAATAGTGCCCCATCATTGGTGTCAGTGGGAGGAATAGTGCCCCATCATTGGTGTCAGTGGGAGGAATAGTGCCCCATCATTGGTATCAGTGGGAGGAATAGTGCCCCATCATTGGTGTCAGTGGGAGGAATAGTGCCCCATCATTGGTGTCAGTGGGAGGAATAGTGCCCCATCATTGGGAGGAATGTCAGTGGGAGGAATAGTGCCCCATCATTGGTGTCAGTGGGAGGAATAGTGCCCCATCATTGGTGTTTTTTAGGGCCAGGAATTGACAAATTGACAGAAAATCTTCCAATCCGGAGATTGTGGTGATGAGGAATTGAGCGATTATTCGATGTCCTCAGGGCTCCAAACTGGAAATGTCACTTTGATTCCAGAGAGAACAAGTGACACCTTTCACTTTTCCTCTGGCTCTCCAGTCTTCTCCGCCGTGACCGTGACTAGAGGAGGGGTGCAAGTTCATGAAACAGAAAAATGTGGAAGAGGAAAAAAAAATGTCTCCGGGTTGTGGAATGAAAAAAAAAAAAAAAATGTGGACGATCTGTGAAGGAGGATCGATGTACGGAGCCATTGATGTGAGCGGAAATATATGGAGGTCAGGGGGAGGGGGGAGGGGAGGGATTTGGCTGCCATTCCAGGGAGTGGAAAACTACAAGTCCCAGCATGGCCTGTATATAGAGTACCCAGGAGACTCATGGGCCCAGCGGGCGTACAGACCCGGGAATTCAGCAGAGGGATGGTGGGAACCCCTCAAAATGGGCACAGCGGGTGTACAGACCCGGGAGCTCAGCACAGGGATGGCGGGAACCCCTCATAATGGGCACAGCGGGTGTACAGACCTGGGAACTCAGCACAGGGATGGTGGGAACCCCTCATAATGGGCACAGCGGGTGTACAGACTCAGAACTCAGCACAGGGATGGTGGGAACCCCTCATAATGGGCACAGCAGGTGTGCAGACCCGGGAACTCAGCACAGGGATGGTGGGAACCCCTCATAATGGGCACAGCCGGTGTACAGACCTGGGAACTCAACACAGAGATGGTGGGAACCCCTCATAATGGGCACAGCAGGTGTGCAGACCCGGGAACTCAGCACAGGGATGGTGGGAACCCCTCATAATGGGCACAGACCTGGGCCACAGACCCTGGGAACTCAACACAGAGATGGTGGGAACCCCTCATAATGGGCACAGCAGGTGTGCAGACCCGGGAACTCAGCACAGGGATGGTGGGAACCCCTCACAATGGGCACAGCGGTGTACGGACCCGGGAACGGTTCTGAAGTCAGACGGCGCTCGGTATTGGACGATTCTTCTGACACCGAAGCTCCCATCCAGTCTCCATCCCGGCTTGTGACATCACCAACCAACATGTTCTCCACCAGAACCTGGTCCCAGGGACAACCTGTTGGCTTCTGATTGGCTGTTACAGGGAAGAGAGGCGGTCCCCATTTCGGGCAGTGCTGCGATTATTTCCCCCACCCCCATTGAAGGGCTGAGTTGGGGGTGGAGTCTTCTGGTCAAGGTCCGGGACCTCTGCTGCAGAGGAAGCACAGCTTGGTCTCGAACACGCCCCCCTGGCCTTTTGATTGGACAGGGGGCGGTTCTGGAGTTACTTTATTCCATTTGCCACCAATGAATGGGCAGCTCAGCTCAGACACTCACAGGATCGGTCCACCTTAAAAAGTGATAGGTGGGTGGGTGGAGTCACCTAATCCTTGGTCCCCGCCCACCCTGTAGTCCCCGCCCACCTTGGAGTTTTTGGTGGCCCTGCCCACTTTGGAGAATGCCATCTCCATCCCATGGAATAAAAAGTCGGGAATTCAGCGCAGAGATCTCGCCGATTTCCCGGGCGACACTCTTCAGCATCCGCTGGGGTGGAGTGCTCCTTTAAATACCTTCTACGGGACGACTCCAATCGTTTTCCTCTCGCGCCGTGTCGCCGCATAAATACGATGAAGATAAAAATCTGGAGAACGTTCGGGATTTGGCGGCTCGGTTGATTCTGAGTCGACTTCATAAGGCGCTGGTCGGCGACCAACCGCAAAACACGAGACGGGATTGCGAAGATCGAGGGATTGTACCATTCGCCTGCTGGGAGAGGATCTGCATCTCGTACAATCGTACCGGCAGATTATTCCACGACTTTCGACAATCTAAGATCTTCATACAACCTGAACCCTGACTTGGGAATTCACACTTTTTTATTTTAGGCCAACTATACAATCTGATTGTACGGTGTATGGCCGGCTTTAGGCCCCTGTCTCAGGTCAAGTTACAAATCTTTGAAAAGCTGGCCACACACCATACAATCAGATTGCACAATCGCCTTTAGAGTCACCATCGTGTAGTACGATGCCCGATTTGATACCACAAGTCTTTTGCCTCTATTACAGCATTTCGGTAAAGTTTAGGAGGGTCATACAATCAGATTGTATTGTGTATGGCAGGTTTTAGATCCCTGTCTCAGGTCAAGCTACAATCTCTTTAAATCTGGCCACACACCATACAATCAGATTGTACAATCTCCTGTAGATCTACCATCGTGTAGTACGATGCCCAATTTGATACCACAAGTCTTGCCCCTCTATTACACCGTTTCGGTAAAGTTTAGGAGGGTCATACAATCAGATTGTATTGTCTATGGCAGGTTTTCTATCTCTCTCTCAGGTCAAGCTACAATCTCTTTAAAGCTGGCCACACACCATACAATCTGATTGTACAACCTCATTTAAATTGATCAAAACCCATATTTCTTTAGACCGACCATACAATCTGATTGCACAATCGCCTTCAGAGTCACCATCATGTAATACAATGCCTGATTTGATACCACAAGTCTTGCCCCTCTATTACACCGTTTCGGTAACGTTTAGGAGGGTCATACAATCAGATTGCATAGTGTATGGCCAGCTTTAGGCCCCTGTCTCAGGTCAAGCTCTTTAAATCTGGCCACACACCATACAATCAGACTGTACAATCTCATTTAGATTGACCAGAACTACGTAGAAGAAGCCCGCGTGATATATCCAGTTAGTATCCAATCAGGCAGGGCCTTTTTCATTGTCGGTAGACCTAAAGCGATTGTACAATCAGATTGAACGGGCGTAAGGTTGACCCTACACGCCAATTGTACAATCTCCATACAATCTTCTTTAGATTTACCAAAAGGACATAGAAGAAGCCAATCAGTATCCAATCGGGCAGGGCCTTTGTCGGTAGACGAGTCTAAACCATCCATTCAATTTTTGGTAGACCTCCAGCAGATTGTACAATCAGATTGAACGGGCGTAAGCTTGACCCCACACACTGTACAATCTCCATACAATCTCCTTTAGATTTACCAAACGACATAGAAGAAGCCCAAAACAATATATCCAATCGGGCCGGACCTTTACTTCATAGCTGTCGGTAGACCTAAAGCGATTGTACAATCAGATTGAACGGGCGTAAGGTTGACCCTACACACCGATTGTACAATCTCCATACAATCTTCTTTAGATTTACCAAAACGACATAGAAGAAGCCCAAAATGATATATCCAATTAGTATCCAATCAGGCAGGGCCTTTTTCATTGTCGGTAGACCTAAAGCGATTGTACAATCAGATTGAACGGGCGTAAGGTTGACCCTACACGCCGATTGTACAATCTCCATACAATCTTCTTTAGATTTACCAATACGACATAGAAGAAGCCAATCAGTATCCAATCAGGCAGAGCCTTTGTCGGTAGACGAGTCTAAACCATCCATTCAATGCTCGGTGGACCTCCAGGAGATTGTACAATCAGATTGAATGGGTGTAAGGTTGACCCCACACACTGTACAATCTCCAATCTTCTTTAGATTTACCAAAACGACATAGAAGAAGCCCAAAACAATATATCCAATCGGGCCGGACCTTTACTTCATAGCTGTCGGTAGACCTGAAGCGATTGTACAATCAGATTGAACGGGCGTAAGGTTGACCCCACACTCTGATTGTACAATCTCCATACAATCTCCTTCAGATTTACCAAAACAACATAGAAGAAGCTCAAAACGATGTATCCAATCAGGCAGGACCTTTGTCGGTAGACGAGTCTAAACCATCCATTCAATTCTCGGTGGACCTCCAGGAGATTGTACAATCAGATTGAATGGGCGTAAAGTTGACCCCTACACTCTGATTGTACAATCGGATTGTATAGCGCCGTTTTAAGAAGGAAGGGGGGGTAGTCGGTGGATCTGGCGATCTAGTTGGGGACCTGCTGTCCTTTCATATCAGGATTACAAAATACACAAAAATTAAAAAAACGAGAAAACGAGAAAAGTATATCTGTCGTCGGTTTAGGTTTCTACCAGCCACCCTACGGCGCTACGTTGCGCCACATTCGTTTTACGCCTGCGAAGCCAGAATCCCATCGATGCAGCAAAGTCTCCGATCGATCGGCGGCCAATCGGTGGCTCCCGTCTCACGTACCCCAGGAGATCTTCTGCCGTTCGGATGCCAAATGACTCCGAGCTCAGGAAGTCAGACGCCTGCAAGCAACTTTTGCGGACAGAAGGTTTCCGCGAGCGATTGGCCGAGACTTAGTTATAAAAGAGACGGGAGAAAGGGGTCCTACCTTGGCGTCGGTGGCGGGGCCCCTACGGTGGCCGGTCCCTGGCGGTGTGGCTCCTCTCGGTAGCTGGGGGTTCAACTTGCTGCTCAGTTCAGATCCTCAGCCAGCGAGGTGTGGCTCCTGCCACAAGGAGGAAATACTTCCCTCTGTTTGCTCAGATGAGAGACGGCGGCTCCGGAGCGCACCCTATGGCCGGCGGAGGAACTACAAGACCCACAGAAAAAAAAAAAGGGGGGGGGGAGGGGAGGGGATGGATAGCTTCCAAAACTTTTTTTTTTTTTAACCACTGAGAAACTTTCTTCTCAAAGAGGAGGAGTGATTACACCGAGACTCGTCTTCCTGGGAAAGAAAACAAAAAATATCCCCTGAAAGTAGACCTGTTGTTAAAGTGCAAAAACAAAAGAGGAGCAAAGAGGAGCCGACGTCAGTGAATATATAAAAGGAACAGAATTAATATAAAAAAAGTAAATAAATCCGGAATAATAAAGTGATGTAATATACAGAATATATCATTATTATTATACAGGATTTATACAGAGAATTACAATATAGGAATAATAGAATATAAAATATAGTGGAGAATATATAATAAAATAATATAGTAAATACAATACATTTTTATATATATATCTATCTATATATCTATCTATCTATATATATATATATATTACATATATAGCAAATCAAAAATTAATAATGTAATATATTAAATATTATATAGTAGTAGTATAATAATATGGCGAATTTATTAATTAAAGTAATACAAATACCATATAATAATTTACTAAATATTATAATATATATTTTATTTACATATATAAATACAGATATATAGATAGTATAAAAATAATATATATAGTATAAAATAGAATTATAATAAATATATATAAAATAATACTGTATAATAAAGTAAATATAATTAAATCTGTGTGTGTATGTATGTATATATATATATTATAATTCAGTAAATCTAAAAAAAAATCTAATAAAGTACTATAATAAATAAATTATATACTTGATATATTTATTAGAATTCTATTATATACTATATATATTATTTTTTATTATATCTATATATTTGTATTTATATATGTAAATATGTATAATAACATTTATTACATTATTATACAGTATTTGTATTACTTTATGAGATTCGCCATATTATACACTACTATATAATATTTTAATATATTATGCTATTACATTTTTTTTATTTTTATATATATATATATATATATAAATATATAAAAAAAATTCAGTAAATCTAAAAAAAAAAATCTAATAAAGCAATATAATAAATATTATATACAATATAACTTAATATATTTATTAGAATTCTATTATATAAAATATATGTATTATTTTTAGACTATCTATATATCTGTATTTAAATATGTATATAATAAAATTTATTATTTATTATTATACAGTATTTGTATTACTTTAATTATTAGATTCGCCATATTATAAAACTACTATATAATATTATAATTAATATATTAAGTTATTTTTTTTTTTTATTTATTATATATATATATATATATAAAGTAAATTTACAAGAAAATATAATAAAGTAATATAATAAATATTATATATAATAAATAAATTTTAATTATTAGAACTCTATTATATACCATATATATTATTTTTATACTATCTACATATCTGTATTTATATATGTAAATATGTATATAATATTTAGTACATTATTATAAGTATTTTTATTTTTATTAGATAATATTATGTACTACTATATAATATTTAATATATTTACGTTATTAAATTTTTTGATTTTTTTATATATTTTCAGTAAATCTAAAAAAAAAAAAAAAATAAAGTACTATTAAAATTATATATTATATATATTGATATATTTATTAGAATTCTATTATATATTAATATATATATTTTTTTTTACTTTATAATATTTGTATTTATATATGTATAATAATATATTATATAAAAATTTATTACATTATTATACAGTATTTTTATTACTTTATGAGATTCGCCATATTATACACTACTATATAATAATTTAATATATTATATATTAAAATACATTTTTTTTTTTATATATATATATATATATAAAAAATAAAAAATCTAAAAAAAAAAAATAATAAAGCAATAAATAAATATTATATACAAAAATACTTAATATATTTATTAGAATTCTAAAAATATATATATATATATTATTTTTTAGACTATATATCTGTATTTAAATATGTATATAATATTTATTATATTATTATACAGTATTTGTATTACTTTAATTATTAGATTCGCCATATTATAAACTACTATATAATATTTCATATATATACATTATTAAACTTTTTTGATTTAATATATATGTAAATTTATATATATATATATATATATATATATATATATATATATATATATATAATTCAATTCAGTTAATCTAAAAAAAAAATCTAATAAAGTACTATAATAAATATTATATACTTAATATATTTATTTTTTTTTATTATATATATATATATATTAATTTTAATATTACTATCTATATATATCTTAAAATTTATAAATGTAAATATGTATATATATATTTATTACATTATTATACAGTATTTGTATTACTTTGAGATTTACCATATTTTACACTACTATATAATATTTAATATATATTTTTTTTTTTTTTATTATATATATATATATATATATTATATATATATATATATTTTTTTTTTTTTTTTTTTTTTTTTTCAGTAAATCTACAAGAAAAATATAATAAAGTAATATAATAAATATTATATACTTAATATATTTATTAGAACTCTATTATATACCATATATATTTTTTTTTATACTATCTATATATCTGTATTTATATATGTAAATATGTATATAATATTTAGTACATTATTATACAGTATTTGTATTACTTTATTAGATAATATTATTACTACTACTATATAATATTTAATATATTACGTTATTAAATTTTTTTTTTTTTATATATTTCAGTAAATCTAAAAAAATTCTAATAAAGTAATATATAATAATTATATATTATATATATATATATAATATGGAAAATGTATAAAACCTAATATAGTAATATAAATACTGTACAATAAAGTAAAAATATAATATATAGATATGGCTATACAGTATATAGTATAATTAGAATATATATAGTATATAATTTAGTAACTACATATAATAAACATAAAATAATAAAAAAAAATTTATCTGTATCTGTTATTATTATTAGTATACAGGATGTATATAGCACCAACGGTTGGCGCTATATAAATCCTGTATAATAATAACATATACTGTGTAATATATTTTTATATAATAATAAAAACCATAATAAAGGAAATTATTAATATAATAAATATAATGAAGTAAAAAAAAAAAAGTCTTTGTCTGAGTCCCTAAACATCACATGGCCTCTGATGAGCACAATGAGTGTTTCACTGCATTAGAGCCTGCATGGAGTGTTCTGTTTCCGGCTCGCACTCACAGCATTGGCCAGGGCAGTCCCGATGCCGAAACGTCATTTCCCGGATCTCGCAGTCTGATGTGCAAGAGAAAAAAAAAAGGCGTGGTGCAATTTTGCGCTGCACAATCCGCCGCGCTGTAACATGCTGCTCCGCATAGAATCACAAAAAAAGAAGGTTACGCAGGCGAGCGGCCTGAGAGCAGCGACACGGGCCCCACTGCAACGCTGACAGGCGGCGGGGCCCCTTTTTGCACCTTTTTTAAGTTTGTTTTTAGTTTCAATCTCATTTTTTTTTAAAATTTTTAGCCAATAGGAAGTCAGTTAGTAGGTAAGAAAAAGTGTCCCTGGCCCGCCCCCGTCATTCATTGCATTTCAGTTCTTTTAAATCATGGAGGCTCAGTACCCTATGTGGGCGTTGGTTATGCAAATGCAGCCTGCCTAGGAACGCCCACTCCCCTAGACTGACATCCGCCCATCAGGGCATTTTGATATTTTCATAACTCCTCCCACTACTCCCACTACAACTCTAGAGAGGAGTACTGAGGCAGAGTGATGTGTGCTTTCAGGAAACTATGTACAGCCCCTCCCACCAGCCACAATCTGCCTGCATTGCATAGAGAAGCACAGAGGCCCACTGATGATATCGCTGGTTCTAAGTATGTAACAAAATCAGAAGTCCTCATTTTTATGCCATCGAGGATGAATATGCAGAGCTGGCCTAACAGTGCTGGACACCAACGGAGGAGATTGGGACTGGTTCTCTTTAAAGTGTCCCTGACTCTCCCTCTCCCATGAATCACAAGACCGTCCCGAGGATTCACATCAGCTGCTCATTTCCAGCCCCCCCTCCCCTCCTCCGATATGGAGACAATTATGAATCATCTTCCCAGTCTGAATAAAGAATCCCGAAAAATAGGATCTACTTGTCTGCTGTGCCCAATATGAGGGGTTTCCACTATCCCTGTGCTGAGTTCCCGGGTCTGTACACCCGCTGTGCCCATTATGAGGGGTTCCCACCATCCCTGTGCTGAGTTCCCGGGTCTGTACACCCGCTGTGCCCATTATGAGGGGTTCCCACCATCCCTGTGCTGAGTTCCCGGCTCTGTACACCCGCCGTGCCCATTATGAGGGGTTCCCACCATCCCTGTGCTGAGTTCCCGGCTCTGTACACCCGCCGTGCCCATTATGAGGGGTTCCCGCCATCCCTGTGCTGAGTTCCCGGCTCTGTACACACCCGCTGTGCCCATTATGAGGGGTTCCCGCCATCCCTGTGCTGAGTTCCCGGGTCTGTACACCCGCTGTGCCCATTATGAGGGGTTCCCACCATCCCTGTGCTGAGTTCCCGGCTCTGTACACCCGCTGTGCCCATTATGAGGGGTTCCCGCCATCCCTGTGCTGAGTTCCCGGGTCTATACACCTGCTGTGCCCATTATGAGGGGTTCCCACCATTCCTGTGCTGAGTTCCCGGTCTGTACCCCTGCTGTGCCCATTATGAGGGGTTCCCACCATCCCTGAGCTGCGTTCCCGGTCTGTATGTCCCGCTGTGCCCATTATGAGGGGTTCCCGCCATCCCTGTGCTGAGTTCCTGGGTCTATACCCTGCTGTGCCCATTATGAGGGTTCCCACCATCCCTGAGCTGCGTTCCCGGGTCTGTATGTCCCGCTGTGCCCATTATGAGGGGTTCCCATCATCCCTGTGCTGAGTTCCCGGGTCTGTACACCCGCCACGCCCATTATGAGGGGTTCCCACCATCTCTGATAGATTTTGGAAGAATAGAAGAGGAGGAGCCAGGTAGGTTAGCATTTCTCATCAGAAGTCAGATGCTGACTCAGCTTTTCAGGCTCCACCTATAACTAAAACATCACTTTTCGGGGGACTGACCTTTTATTTTTATTATTTATTTCAGGTATTTATATATCAGCGTCAATCGACATATATATATTGTACATTCACTTCCGTCCCTGACCATTGGGGGGCGTACAATCTAGGGTCCCTGACCCTTGGGGGGCGTACAATCTAAGGTCCCTGACCCTCGGGGGGGCGTACAATCTAGGGTCCCTGACCCTCGGGGGGGCGTACAATCTAAGGCCCCTGACCATTGGGGGGCGTACAATCTAGGGTCCCTGACCCTTGGGGGGCGTACAATCTAGGGTCCCTGACCCTCGGGGCGCGTACAATCTAAGGCCCCTGACCATTGGGGGGCGTACAATCTAAGGTCCCTGACCCTTGGGGGGGCGTACAATCTAGGGTCCCTGACCCTCGGGGGGGCGTACAATCTAGGGTCCCTGACCCTCGGGGGGCGTACAATATAAGGTCCCTGACCCTCGGGGGGGCGTACAATCTAAGGTCCCTGACCCTCGGGGGGCGTACAATCTAGGGTCCCTGACCCTCGGGGGGCGTACAATCTAGGGTCCCTGACCCTCGGGGGGCGTACAATCTAGGGTCCCTGACCCTCGGGGGGCGTACAATCTAGGGTCCCTGACCATTGGGGGCGTACAATCTAGGGTCCCTGACCCTTGGGGGGCGTACAATCTAGGGTCCCTGACCCTCGGGGGGCGTACAATCTAGGGTCCCTGACCCTCAGGGGGGCGTACAATCTAGGGTCCCTGACCCTCGGGGGGGGCGTACAATCTAAGGCCCCTGACCATTGGGGGGCGTACAATCTAGGGTCCCTGACCCTTGGGGGGCGTACAATCTAGGGTCCCTGACCCTCGGGGGGGCGTACAATCTAGGGTCCCTGACCCTCGGGGGGCGTACAATCTAGGGTCCCTGACCCTCGGGGGGCGTACAATCTAGGGTCCCTGACCCTCGGGGGGCGTACAATCTAAGGTCCCTGACCCTCGAGGGGCGTACAATCTAAGGTCCCCTTTAAGTCGGTTCTTCCTCGCCGGTCATGTGACCGCCGATGGTGGGAATTGCAGGGAATCATTCCGCCGATGTTCCCCCGGCTGAGTCATCCAAAGAAATGTTCCTCCGACATGTCCCGGCGTGTCTCCGCACAGCGAGTCAGGATTGTTCCCTCCGGTTACCTCAGTCCTGGAGAAT
This sequence comes from Staurois parvus, assembly GCA_951230385.1. Taxonomy (NCBI): domain Eukaryota; kingdom Metazoa; phylum Chordata; class Amphibia; order Anura; family Ranidae; genus Staurois; species Staurois parvus. Next base: position 174,909 of record CATNWA010000141.1, read on the forward strand.
GAAATTAAACCCCGAAGAGGAGGAATAGGGAACGGCACAGACTGTAATCAGCCCACCACAATGACACCCTTCATCGCCATTTAGAAAACGTTTAAGGACCGACCAAACCGTAAAAAAAGAGAAAAAAATGACTCTCCGAATACAGTAAAAAAAAAAAATAAAAAGGAAAAAAAAAAAGAAGACTTTTCTGAATGCAGTAGAAAAAAAAAAAAAAAGACTTTCTCTGACCATGCATAATACCATATCTTGGTGTCATGGCTCCACCTCCTGAACATCCATACTTTCATATCTTGGTGTCATGACTTCACCTCCTGAACATCCATACTACCATATCTTGGTGTCATGGCTTCACCTCCTGAACATCCATACTTTCATATCTTGGTGTCATGACTTCACCTCCTGGCCATCCATAATACCATATCTTGGTGTCATGGCTCTACATCCTGAACGTCCATAATACCATATCTTGGTGTCATGGCTCCACCTCCTGAACATCCATAATACCATATCTTGGTGTCATCTACATCCTGAACGTCCATAATACCATATCTTGGTGTCATGGCTCCACCTCCTGAGCATACATAATACCATATCTTGGTGTCATGGCTCCACCTCCTGAACATCCATACTTTCATATCTTGGTGTCATGACTTCACCTCCTGAACATCCATAATACCATATCTTGGTGTCATGGCTCTACATCCTGAACGTCCATAATACCATATCTTGGTGTCATGGCTCCACCTCCTGAACATCCATACTTTCATATCTTGGTGTCATGGCTCCACCTTCTGAACATCCATAATACCATATCTTGGTGTCATGGCTCCACCTCCTGAACGTCCATAATACCATATCTTGGTGTCATGTCTCCACCTCCTGAATGTCCATAATACCATATCTTGGTGTCATGTCTCCACCTCCTGACTGTCCGTAATACCATATCTTGGTGTCAAGGCTCCACCTCCTGAATGTCCGTAATACCATATCTTGGTGTCATGGCTCCACCTCCTGAACGTTCATAATATCATATCTTGGTGTCATGGCTCCACCTCCTGACTGTCTGTAATACCATATCTTGGTGTCATGGCTCCACCTCCTGAATGTCCATAATACCATATCTTGGTGTCAAGGCTCCACCTCCTGAACGTCCATAATATCATATCTTGGTGTCATGGCTCCACCTCCTGAACGTTCATAATATCATATCTTGGTGTCATGGCTCCACCTCCTGAACGTTCCATAATACCATATCTTGGTGTCATGGCTCCACCTGTTTGGGCAGCAGCTGGAAGATGTAGAACCCCAGGAGATCAGTCTCTACATCTTCCAGCTGCTGCCTAAACAGCAGTTAAAAGGGTGAAATCAGGCCTCTAGGAGGACAGCCAAGTCATTAAAAGCGGGCGAATGCCCCACAAGCGGCAGTCCAGTGGCTCCTTGCCCTCCCGCAGAGCTGGCCTCATCCATGACCTCCGTTTCGGAGGACTCCTTGTTGTGAATGGTGGGAATATTTTTGGCCTCACTTGACTGATTGAGCTGTGATAAGCCTCCGGCTGCCATGTGAATGCGGGAACGCCGGTGAGGCCGGAGCTGGGCCAGCGGCGGGGGCTGAATTCTGGGAAAGCGGCGGCTGTTTGTTTATGATCTGGGCCTGACCTAGTTCCATAGGAAGGCACGCCATTGTTCTCCGGAGGTCTATTTCTGGCCGCTGAGGACAAACAAGCCACTTATTGGATTCTTCATCCATTGTTGTGGCCCCGCCGCCTCGTGCTGGGTAAGGGCTCAGCGACGGGATCCGGCTGGGAATGTCATACATAGGAACACTTCGTATGTGAATCTGAAAGTGTCTGACACCATTGTTTGGTACTCAAAGTTTTTCCATTTCTTGCTGTCATGGCTCCACCTCCTGACCTGTGCATATTACCATATCATGGCAGGCTCCATCCCTGAACATGCAGAATACCTTGTGTCATGGCTCCTCCTCCTGACCTGTGCAGAATACCATATCTTGGTGTCATGGCTCCTCCTCCTCCTCCTGACCGTCCATAATACCATATCTTGGTGTCATGGCTCCTCCTCCTCCTCCTGACCGTCCATGGTGCCAGGCTCCATCTCCTGAACGTGCAGAATACCTGGTCTTGGTGTCATGGCTCCTCCTCCTGACCTGTGCAGAATACCATATCTTGCTGTCATGGCTCCTCCTCCTGACACATACAGAATAAAATGTCAGGGTGTCATGGCTCCTCCTCCTGACCATCCATAATACCTAATCTTGTTGTCATGGCTCCTCCTCCTGACACATACAGAATAAAATGTCTGTGTCATGGCTCCTCCTCCTGAATGTCCATAATACCATATCTTGGTGTCATGGCTCCTCCTATTGACACATACAGAATAAAATGTCATGGTGTCATGGCTCCTCCTCCTGACCGGTACAGAATACCATATCTTGGTGTCAGGCTCCATCTCCTGAACGTGCAGAATACCTGGTCTTGGTGTCAGGCTCCACCTCCTGACTGTGCATATTTCCATATCATGGTGTCATGGCTCCTCCTCCTCCTCCTCCTGACCGTCCATAATACCATATCTCGGTGTCATGGCTCCTCCTCCTGACATATACAGAATAAAATGTCTTGGTGTCATGGCTCCTCCTCCTGACCTGTGCAGAATACCATATCTTGGTGTCATGGCTCCACCTCCTGACTGCATATTTCCATATCATGGTGTCATGGCTCCTCCTCCTGACCGTCCATAATACCATATCTTGGTGTCATGGCTCCACCTCCTGACTGTGCATATATTTCCATTTCTTGGTGTCATGGCTCCACCTCCTGACCGTCCATTATTCCATTTCTTGGTGTCATGGCTCCTCCTCCTGACACATACAGAATAAAATGACCGGCCAATGTTATACCATATCTTGGTGTCATGGCTCCTCCTATTGACACATGACAAAATAAAATGTCAGGGTACATGGCTCCACCTCCTGATCTGTGCATAATAATATCTTGGTGCCATGTCTTGGTGTCAAATGTCTTGGTGTCATGGCACCTCCTCCTGAATGTCCATAATACCATATCTTGGTGTCACAGCTCCTCCTCTTGACACACACAGAATAAAAAGTCTTGGTGTCATGACTAAGGTGGACCTCCGTCACCTCAAGGACAGGTGGAAGCCCATGTTACAAAGTGGAGGTGAGAAGAGGGGGAGGTGTTTATAGTCCTAACACACTTCCTGTCCTTGGGTGACAACGCTGCTCCTCCATAGATACAGTACAGTGAGTGTTGTCACCCTCGTACAGGAAGTGTGCTATTGGCAGGATCATCGGGGAAAAAAAAAAAAAAAGCCAGGACAAAGGAGACGGATTCAGCCACCGCATTTAAGGGCAGTCATCTCCAACATATGACTTTTGTGTTCTCGGGTTTTGAACCCGACGTAGGACGATCCTAAACAGGATGTGAGTGCATTCCACCTGTGACCGCACACCGAATAATGGAGGAATGACCACATTCTATAGACAGAAGGAAGTGGCCCCTGTGGGATATTTCTGTACACTGTTGTGTCTATGACATGACCGCAGATCCACTGTCAGAGATTGTTCTCGGAGTATTCCTAGAGCTCAGCGAGATCCTTCCACAGCCTCACATCACAGCTCTGGACCGGCTTCATAGGTGACAACAGTGGACTAGGACTGTACAATGTGTGTCAGTCAATCTAAGTTCCCTGACCTTCAAGGGGCGTGCAACCTAAGGTCCCTAACCCTCATGGGGCGTACAATCTAAGGTCCCCGACCCTCATGGGGCGTACAATCTAAGGTCCCTAACCCTCAAGGGGCGTACAATCTAAGGTCCCTAACCCTCAAGGGGCGTGCAATCCTAAGGTCCCTAACCCTCAAGGGGCGTACAATCTAAGGTCCCTAACCCTCAAGGGGCATACAATCTAAGGTCCCTGACCCTCAAGGGCCGTACAATCTAAGATCCCTGACCCTCAAGGAGCGTACAATCTAAGGTCCCTAACCCTCCAGGGGCGTACAATCTAAGGTCCCTGACCCTCAAGGGGCGTACAATCTAAAGTCCCTGACCCTCAAGGGGCGTACAATCTAAGGTCCCTGACCCTCAAGGGCGCGTACAATCTAAGGTCCCTAACCCTCATGGGGCGTACAATCTAAGGTCCCTAACCCTCATGGGGTGTACAATCTAAGGTCCCTAACCCTCAAGGGGTGTACAATCTAAGGTCCCTAACCCTCATGGGGTGTACAATCTAAGGTCCCTAACCCTCAAGGGGCGTACAATCTAAGGTCCTTAACCCTCATGGGGCGTACAATCTCAGGTCCCTAACCCTCAAGGGGCGTACAATCTAAGGTCAAACCCTCAAGGGGCGTACAATCTAAGGTCCCTAACCCTCAAGGGGCGTACAATCTAAGGTCCCCGACCCTCAAGGGGCGTACAATCTAAGGTCCCTAACCCTCAAGGGCGTACAATCTAAGGTCCCTAACCCTCAAGGGGCGTACAATCTAAGGTCCCTAACCCTCAAGGGGCGTACAATCTAAGGTCCCTGACCCTCAAGGGGCGTACAATCTAAGGTCCCTGACCCTCAAGGGGCGTACAATCTAAGGTCCCTGACCCTCAAGGGGCGTACAATCTAAGGTCAAAACCCTCAAGGGGCGTTCACACCTATGCAGTTTGCGTTTGATCCATTTCTCAAGTGCTTTTTATGTTTTTGCCGCATTTTTGATGTGTTTTGCGTGTTTTTTTATATTGTTGCTAGGCAGATTAAAATGCATAAAAACACACTTCATGCTTTTCTGCAGCGTTTCCATTGAAGTCTATAGAACCAAAAACGCAACTTTTTGCATTTAAAAACGTCCCCGACCCTTTCCAAAAAACGTGCCGGGTGAAAACGCGGAAATGTGAACGTGTCATATAGGAAATCATGTTATATGGACTGCAGAGCGTTTCTGCAAAACGCTTCAGAAAATGCATAGGTGTGAACCTAGGGTCAGATGGGAGCCAAGTAACCTACCAGCATGTGTTTGGAGATGTGGAAGGAAAAACCAGAATACCCAGAGGAAACCCATGCAGGCACAGGGAGA
>CATNWA010000141.1:192500-254919 GCA_951230385.1 Staurois parvus
TGTAGGACTACCTGCAAAAATGGAGCGTTTCCTGTATTCTGTCTACACCTCTATGATCCCCATTGTGAAGGTTCATGCCAGTAGTGTGCTGCAATTGCGCCACCTGCTGGTAAAAAATAAATTCACACACACACATTTATATATATATCTATATATACACACTAAAAGTATTGGCCCCGCCCTCCCAATCATGTGATTCAGGTGCTCCAATCCCCTCCCAATCATGTGATTCAGGTGTCCCAATCCCCTCCCAATCATGTGATTCAAGTGTTCCAATCCCCCTCCCAGTCATGTGATTCAGGTGTTCCAATCCCCTCCCAGTCATGTGATTCAGGTGTTCCAATCCCCTCCATATCATGTGATTCAGGTGTTCCAATCCCCTCCATATCATGTGATTCAGGTGTTCCAATCCCCTCCCAATCATGTGATTCAGGTGTTCCAATCCCCTCCCAATCATGTGATTCAGGTGTTCCAATCCCCTCCATGGACACAGGAGTATACAATCATTCCCTAGGCATGCAGACTGCTTCTACAAACATTGGTGAAAGAATGGGTCGCTCTCAGGAGCTCAGTGACTCCAAGCGTGGTCCCGTGATAGGTGGCCACCTGGGCAATAAGTCCATCCGTGACATTTCCTGGCTACTAAATATTCCACGCTCAACTGTTAGTGGGATTATAACAAAGTGGAAGCAACTGGGAACAACAGCAACTCAGCCACCAAGTGGTAGGCCACGTCACATGACAGGGCGGGGTCAGCACATGCTGAAGCGCACAGTGCGCAGAAGTCGCCAACTGTCTGCAGAGTCAATAGCTAAAGACCTCCAAACTTGGTGTGGCCTTCAGATGAGCCCAACAACAGTGCATAGAGAGCTTCATGGAATGGGTTTCCATGGCCGAGCAGCTGCATCCAAGCCTTCCATCACCAAGTGCAATGCAAAGCGTCGGATGCCGTGGTGTAAAGCACGCCGCCACTGGACTCTAGAGCAGTGGAGACGTGTTCTCTGGAGGGACCAATCACGCTTCTCTGTCTGGCAATCTGATGGACGTGTCTGGGTTTGGCGGTGACCAGAAGAACGGTACTTGCCTGACTGCATTGTGCCAAGTGTAAAGTTTGGTGGAGGGGGGATTATGGTTGTGGAGTTGTTTTTCAGGGGTTGGGCTTGGCCCCCTAGTTCCAGTGAAGGGAACTCTTAAGGCGACATTTTGGACAATTTCATGCTCCCAACTTTGTGGGAAGAGTTTGGGGATGGCCCCTTCCTGTTTCAACATGACTGCCCACCAGTGCACAAAGCAAGGTCCATAAAGACATGGTGGAGCCAGTTTGGGGTGGAGGAACTTGACTGTCCTGCACAGAGTCCTGACCTCAACCCCATAGAACACCTTTGGGATGAATTAGAGCGGAGACTGCGAGCCAGGCCTCCTCCCCCGACATCAGTGCCTGACCTGACAAATGTGCTTCTGGAAGAATGGTCCAACCTTCCCATAGACACCCTCCTAAACCTTGTGGACGGCCTTCCCAGAAGAGTTGAAGCTGTTATAGCTGCAAAGGGCGGGGCCAACTCAATATTGAACCCTACGGACTAAGACTGGGGGGCCATTAAAGGTCATGTGCGTGGAAAGGGCGGGGCCAACTCAATATTGAACCCTACGTACTAAGACTGGGAGGTCATTAAAGGTCATGTGGGTGGAAAAGCTGGAGGCCCAATACTTTGGGCAATATAATGTATATATATACACACACACACACCACACATATGGTCTTCAAAAAGTTCAGAAACAGGAGAGATGAGCATGGAGGAAATTCCAGGAGACAAGAGCATGGAGGAGATTCCAGGAGACGAGAGCATGGAGGAGATTCCAGGAGACGAGAGCATGGAGGAGATTCCAGGAGACGAGAGCATGGAGGAGATTCCAGGAGACGAGAGCATGGAGGAGATTCCAGGAGACGAGAGCATGGAGGAGATTCCAGGAGACGAGAGCATGGAGGAGATTCCAGGAGACGAGAGCATGGAGGAGATTCCAGGAGACGAGAGCATGGAGGAGATTCCAGGAGACAAGAGCATGGAGGAGATTCCAGGAGACAAGAGCATGGAGGAGATTCCAGGAGACAGGCGGTTCCTCTAGGAGAGCTGGACAGGGCTGTAGAAGGTCCTTAACCCATCAGCAGGATCGGTATCTGCTCCTTTGTGCAAGGAGGGACAGGATGAGCCCTGCCAGAGCCCTACAAAATGACCTCCAGCAGGCCACTGGTGGGAATGTCTCTGACCAAACAATCAGAAACAGACTTCATGAGGGTGGCCTGAGGGCCCAACGTCCTCTAGTGGGCCCTGTGCTCACTGCCTGATACCATAGAGCTGGATTGGCATTGGCCATTGAACCCCAGAATTGGCAGGTCCACCACTGGCACCCTGTGCTTTTCACAGATGAGAGCAGGTTCCCCCTGAGCACATGTGACAGACGTGAAAGGGTCTGGAGAAGCCGTGGAGAACATTCTGCTGCCTGTAACATGGTTCAGTATGACCGTTTTTGGTGGTGGGTCAGTGATGGTCTGGGGGGGCATATCCATGGAGGGACACACAGACCTCTACAGGCTAGACAATGGAACCCTGACTGCCATTAGGTATGGGGATGAAATCCTTGGACCCATTGTCAGACCCTACGCTGGTGCAGTGGGTCCTGGGTTCCTCTTGGTACGGTGGCTCCTGGGTTCCTCCTGGTGCGGTGGCTCCTGGGTTCCTCCTGGTGCGGTGGCTCCTGGGTTCCTCCTGGTGCGGTGGCTCCTGGGCTCCTCCTGGTGCGGTGGCTCCTGGGTTTCTCCTGGTGCAATGTGTCCTGGGTTCCTCCTGGTGCGGTGGCTCCTGGTTTCCTCCTGGTGCAATGTGTCCTGGGTTCCTCCTGGTGCGGTGGTTCCTGGGTTCCTCCTGGTGCGGTGGGCTTCTGGGTTCCTCCTGGTATGGTGGCTCCTGGGTTCCTCCTGGTACGGTGGCTCCTGGGTTCCTCCTGGTGCAATGTGTCCTGGGTTCCTCCTGGTACGGTGGTTCCTGGGTTCTTCCTGGTGCGGTGGGACCTGGGTTCCTTCTGGTGCGGTGGGACCTGGTTCCTTCTGGTGGGGTGGGACCTGGGTTCCTTCTGGTGCGGTGGGACCTGGGTTCCTTCTGGTGCGGTGGGACCTGGGTTCCTCCTGGTGCGGTGGGACCTGGGTTCCTCCTGGTGCGGTGGGACCCTGGGTTCCTTCTGGTGCGGTGGGACCTGGGTTCCTTCTGCGGTGGATCCTTACTGGGTTCCTTCTGGTACGGTGGCTCCTGGGTTTCTTCTGGTGCGGTGGCTCCTAGGTTCCTCCTGGTGCGGTGGCTCCTGGGTTCCTCCTGGTACAGTGGCTCCTGGGTTCCTCCTGGTACACAACAATGCCCGGCCTCATGTGGGGGGAGTATGCAGGCAGTTCCTGGAGGATGAAGGAATTGATACCACTGAATGGCCCCCACATTTGCCTGACCTAAATCCAATAGGACCCCTCTGGGATGTCATGTTTCGGTCCATCCGACGCCGCCAGGTTGCACCTCAGACTGTCCAGGAGCTCAGTGATGCCCTGGTCCAGATCTGGGAGGAAATCCCCCAGGACACCATCCGTGGTCTCATTAGGAGCCTCCCCCGACGTTGTCAGGCATGCATACAAGCACGTGGGGGCCATACAGACTACTGAGGAATATATAATATACAATAATAATAATACAATCTGGTATAATATAATATAAAGGTTCTACGAGATTTCAATGATTGGTCTCCATGCACTGTCTAGTCTGAGCTCCTCCCCCAGTCACGTGATATGACATTGTGTCCATGTTCTACCTCCTTCCCCGGGAACTAGAACGCAGCTGCGCGGTGACGTCCCCTTCCAGGAAGCTCTAAACCCCGTGACTATGGAAACTGGCCCTCCCGCGGGAGCCCCCACCACGCAGGCGCGCATGCATGTAGTCCCGGCTCCTCTGGCAGCGGCGCGCTAAGTTCAACGTCGTATCCTTCCGCCGACCAGAGAAGGCGTAGCGCACCCCTCTTCCGCCGTGTATTCTTCCGCTGGTACCGCCGCCATCTTGCCGTGGCCTACAGGCTGGATGAAATAATTCGGCGGGTGAGAGAGAGAGCCGAGTGACGGACGGAGAAGACAACCGGCGGAAAATGTCGGATCGCGCTGGAGGGAGTGTGAGTCATGGCGGGGATGTAGTCCCGGGGGTGAGGAGAGGAGAGGAGTGGTGTGTCCTCACACTTCATCCTCCCCCCGTTTACATCATGTGTGCCGGCCTCCGGGCCCGGTGTGCCCCTTCCCCCCCCCCCAATATGTACCCGACATACCCCCCCCGTGTACCCCTCATTACCACATCCGCTCCCCACTGATGACACCAGACCCCTTTTTTTACCCATTTATCCCATCCCCCCCCCCCCCAGTGCCCCCCCCCCTGACCTTCCCCCCCCCCCTTGTGCTCCATGTGCCCCCCACTTGTACCCCATTCTATGGCTTTGGCCCCGTCTGTCATCTCATCTGTCCCCCCATTCTTCCCCTGATTTGTATACTGGCCCCTCCTCCCTGTCTTCCTCTGTCATCCTTCACCCCATCGTCCCCCCTTCCTGTCATCCTCGTCCTGCTTCCGCCCCGTCTTCCTCGGTCCTCCTCATCCTCCTTCACCTCGTCTTCCTCAGTGGTCCTCCTCCTTGTCCTCCTTCGCCCCGTCTTCCTCAGTGGTCCTCGTCCTTGTCCTCTTTCGCCCCGTCTTCCTCAGTGGTCCTCGTCCTTGTCCTCCTTCGCCCCCTTGTCTTCCTTCTCGGTGGTCCTTTGTCCTTGTCTCCTTCGCCCCGTCTTCCCTCAGTGTCCTTGTCCTCCTTTCGCCCCCGTCTTCCTCCTTTCCCTTGTCCTCCTTCGCCCTCGTCCTCCTCATGTTGTCCTTGTCCTCCTTCGCGTCCCGTCTTCCTCAGTGGTCCCTCGTCCTTGTCCTCCTTCGCCCCGTCTTTCCTCAGTGGTCCTCGTCTTGTCCTCCTTCCCCCGTCTTCCTCAGTGGTCCTCGTCCTTTGTCCTCCTTCGCCCCCTCCTCTTCCTCCGGTCCTCGTCTCCTTGTCCTCCTTCGCCCCGTCCTCAGTGGTCCTCTCCTTCCTCCTCCTTCGCCCCGTCTTCCTCAGGTCCTCGTCCTTGTCCTCCTTCGCCCCGTCTTTCCCTGGTCCTCTCCCCCTTGTCCTCGCCCCCCCGTCTTCCTCAGTGGTCCTCCTCGTCCTTGTCCTCCCTCCTTCGCCCCGTCTTCCTCAGTGGTCCTCGGTCCTTGTCCTCCTTTCGCCCCTTCTTCCTCAGTTGTACCCGGTCCTCGCCCCCCGTCTTCCTCCTCATGGTCCTCGTCTCCCTCCTTCGCCCCGTCTTCCTCGTGGTTCGTTTTCCTCGTCCTCCAGTGTCCCCCCTTTCTTTCCCGTCTTCCTCGGTTCTGGTCCCTCGTCCTCCTTCGCCCCCCGTTCTCCTCGTGGTCCTCGCTCCCGCACCCGTCTTCCTCGCCCCGTCTTCCCCATCGGTGGTCCTCGTCCTCCTTCGCCCCCCCTTCCCTCGGTGGTCCTCGTCCTCCTTCGCCCCGTCTTCCTCGTGGTCCTCGTTCCTCTCTTTCGCCCCGTCTTCCTCGGTGGTCCCTCGTCCTCCTTCCCCGTCTTCCTCGGTGGTCCTCCGTCCTTCGCCCCGTCTTTCCTTGGTCCTCGTCCTCCTTCCTTCTTCTCGGTGTCCTCGTCCTCCTTCCTTCCCCCCCTTTCCTCGGTGGTCCTTTCCTCCTCGCCCCGTCTTCTTTGTCCTCCTCCCTCCTACCCCCCTCTTCCTCGGTGGTTTTCCTTTTTACGTCTTCTCGGTGGTCCTCGTCCTCCTTCTGGCCCCGTCTTCCTCGGTGGTCCTCGTCCTCCTTTCGTCCTCCTTCGTTTCTCGTCCTCCTTTCTTCTCTCCTCGGTGGTCCTCGTCCTCCTTCCTCCCGTCTTCCTCGTCCTCCTTCTTTCTCTTCCTCCCGGTCCTTCGTCCTTGTCTCCCGCCCTTTTCCTCGTTTCCTCCCTTGGTCCTCCTTGTCCCTCCTCCCGTTTCTTCCCTCGTCCCTCCTCCTCCTCTTGTCCTCCCCCCGTCTTTCCTCGGTCCTTCGTTCCTTTCTCCTTCGCCCCGTCTTCCTCGGTCCTCTTCGTCCTTGTCCTCCTTCCTTCCCTCGGTCCTCGTCCTCTTCCTCCTCCTTCGCCCCGTCTTCCTCGGTCCCTTCGTCCCTTGTCCTCCTTTTCCCGTCTTCTCGGTTTTCCCTTCTCCTCCCTTCGCCCCGTCTTCCTTCCTTCGTCCTCGTCCCTTGTCCTCCTTCCTTCCCGTCTTCCTCGGTCCTCTTCGTCCTTTTTGTCCTCCTTCGCCCCGTCTTCCTCGGGTCCTCTTCGTCCTTGTCCTTCCTTCGCCCCGTCTTCCTCGGTTCTCTTCGTCCTTGTCCTCCTTCGCCCCCGTCTTCCTCCTCTAGTGGTCCTTGTCCTCCTTCCTTTCCGTCCTCCTTCCCCCCCCTCCTTCCCCCCGTCTTCCTCAGTGGTCCTCCTCCTCCTTCCCCTTTCCTTTCTTCCCCCTACCCCCGTCCTTCTTCCTCGTGGTCCTCCTTTCTCCTCGTCCTTGTCTTCCCCCCCCCTCTTCCTCGGTGGTCCTCCTCCTCCTCGTCCTTGTCCTCCCTGCCCTCTTCCTCAGGTCTCCTCCTCCTCCTCGTCCTTGTCCTCCTTCCCCCCCCGTCTTCCTCGGTGGTCCCCTCCTCCTCGTCCTTGTCCTCCTTCCCCCCCGTCTTCCTCGGTGTCCTCCATGGTCCTCGTTCTTCCTTGCCCCTTCCTCGTTCCTCTTGTCCTCCTTCGCCCCGTCTTCCTCGGTGGTCCTCCTCCTCGTCCTTGTCCTCCTTCGCCCCCGTCTTTCTTCCTCGGTGGTCCTACCTCCTCGTCCTTGTCCTCCTTCGCCCCGTCTTCCTCGGTTTTTCCTCCTCGTCCTCCTCCTCCTTCGCCCCGTCTTCCTCGGTCTCCTCGTCCTTGTCCTCCTTCGCCCCGTCTTCCTCGGTGGTCCTCGTCCCTTGTCCTCCCCACTCCGCCCCGTCTTCCTCGGTGGTCCTCTCCTTGTCCTCCCCATCGCCCCGTCTTCCTCGGTGGTCCTCGTCCTTCCTCCTTCGCCCCCCCGTCTTCCTCGGTGGTCCTTCGTCCTCGTCCTCCTTTGCCCCGTCTTCCTCGGTGGTCCTCTTTCTTCCTCCGTCCTTTTCTTTCCCCCGTCTTCCTCGTGGTCCTCGTCCCTCGTCCTCCTTCCCCCGTCTTCCTCGGTGGTCCTCCTTCTCCTCTCCTCCTCTTCTCCCCTCTGGTCCCGTGGTCCTTTCCCCGTCTTCCTCGAGTGGTCCTCGTCCTCCTTCGCCCCGTCTTCCTCGGTTTCCTTTCCTCGTCTCCTCTCTCCTCCCTCGTCCTCCTTCGCCCCGTCTTCCTCGGTGCCGTCCTCCTCTCCTCTTCCTCCTTCGTCCCGTCTTCCTCCTTTGGTTCCTTCTCCTCGTGGTCCTCGTCCCCTTCGCTTCCTCGTGGTCCCTCCTTCTGTCCTCGTCCTCCTTCGCCCCCTTCCTCGGTGGTCCTTTCTTCCCTCCTTCCCCCGTCTTCCTCGGTGGTCCTCCTGGTCCCCCTACGTCCTCCTTCGCCCCCTTCTTCCTCCGTGTCTTGTCCGTCCCCCGTCTCCTCGGTCCCTCGTCCTCCCCCTCGTCTCTCCCTCTCCTGTTCCTCGTCCTCCTCGCTCCTCGGTCCTCGGTGGTACCTCCTCCCCTCCTTACTTTTCGTTCCTCCTCCTCCTCGTCCTCCTTTTTCCTTCTTCCTCGGTTCCCCTTCTTTCTCCTCCTTGCCCCGTCTTCCTCGTCCTCCTCATTTCTTCCTCCTCCTCGCACCTTTCTCCCCGTCCCCCCCCTCCCCCCCCTCTGCCTTGTCTTCCGTCGCCCTGTGTCCCCCTGCCATCTCCCCTCCCCCCCTCCTTCCCCTCCCCCCCCCCCTTCCCTCCGTACTCCTCTCACTCCCCCCCCCCCATCTCCTCTCCCCCCCCCTATCAAACCTTTGTGCTCCCTCTGTGTCCCACCTCCCTTCCTTCCTCCCCACCCCCTCCCTTCACCCGCCCGTCCCCCTCCCACGTGTGTTCCCCCACCCCCACTGATTCCCAAACAACCCATCCTCCCCCCCCCCCGTCCTCCCCTTCCTCAACTTTCCCATCGATCCGTCCCATCCCTCCCCCCCTTTTCCCAGTCCGCCCTCCCCCTTGTTTCTCCCTCCCCGCCCCCCTACCTTCCCAACCCCCTGTTCCCTTGCCCTCCTTTTTACTCATTCTACCCCTCCCCCCCCCCCCATTTAACAGCCCTCCTTCACCCCTTCCCCCCCCACCCCCCCCGTATACCTTTGGTGCCCTCATCCTCTTCCCCCAAGAGCCCCCCTCCCTGTTCCTCACTGCCCGAATCCCTCTTTGTCTCACCCCTTCTCCCCCCCCCCCCTTCTTCCCCTCTTTCCCACCTGCTCTCCCCTCGTTCCTTCAGCCCCCCCCCGTCACCCCTTCCCTTTTCAGTCATTTGCCTCACCCACCCCCCTTGTGCCCCTCCTCTTTGATCATCCTTCCCTGCTCCCCCCCATTCCCCCGTTTACCCTCCCTCCCGACCACTCCCCCCCCCAACTTCCCTTCCCTTCATACCCCTTCGTCCTCCCCTCCCTCCCCAACATCCCCTTCTTCCTTATTCATTCCCCCCCTCCCTTCATCCCCGCCCACTGTCCCTCCTTCACTCCACCCGCCCGCCCCGCCCTCCGTTCCACGCGCTGTCATTTCCTTTCCCCACCCCTCCCCTTTTCGCCCCTCCCCCCCCTACCCCCTCCATCTTTGCCTTCCCCATCCTCCCCCCCTCCTTCATCCTCTATCCCCCCCCCCCTCCTTCCTATCACTTTTTGACTCTCACCCCCCCCCCTCCCTTCTCCTTCCGCCCCCCCCCCTCCTCCACCCCCACCCCCCCCCCCCCCCCTTCAGACCGCCCCCCCCCCCCCTCAGTCATCCCCCCATCCCCCCCCCTCCTTCCATCCCTCCTTCCCCCCCCCCCCCCTCTCCTTCTTCCTCCCCCCCAACCCCCCCCGCCCTTCCTTCATCCTTTTTCGACCCCTCCCCCCCTTGCACTCCCTCATCCGTTTTGCCCTCCCCCCACTCCATCCACTTCATCCTTACCCCCCCCCCCCACCTCCGATCCTTCCTCTTGTCCCTCCAATCCCTTTCTGTCCGTGCCTCCTCCTTCTCCTACCCCCCCCGCCCCCGTCACCCCTCTTTTCGTCCCTCCTTCTACTCCTTCCCCCCCCCCCCCCCTTGCCTCCTTCATCCTCGACCATTACCCCCCCCCCTCCCTGTTCCACCCTCGCTTCCCCCCTCCCCCTCCCCCCCCCCCCGCCTCCCTCCTCCTTCCCCCTCCCACTGACCCCTCTGTTCCCTCCTTCAATATCTCTATCCCGCGTCCGTCCCTTACCCCCCTTCCCCCCCCCCCCCCTCCCCCCCCCGCCCCCCCCCTCCCCCCCCCTGATCGAGCCCTCCTCCCCGCTTCGGTCACTCCCCCTCGGTCCCCCCCCATCCTTCCTTCCCCCCTTCCCCTCTTCCCCCCCCACCCCCCCCCCCACCTCCCCCAATCACCCCCCCCCCCCCCCGCCTCCCCCCGACGTCCTTCTCTCCTCTCCCCCAGCCCCCCCCCTTCATTCCCCCCCCCCCCCTTCCCACCCCCCGCCTCCCCCCCCTTTCCCCCCCCCCCCCCCCCCCCCCCCCCCCCCCCCTACCCTTCCACCCCCCGTCCTCCCCCCTCCCTCCCCCCCCTGCCCCTCTTACGAACCTTCCCCCCTCCCCCCCCTACCCCCCTAACTGCTTATCCCAACTCCACCTCTTCCCACCCCCGGTCTCCCCCGCCCACCCTCCTCCCCTCCCCCCTTCTTCATACCCCTCCCCCCCGCTCACCCCCCTCTTCACCCCCTTTTCCTCCTCCCCCCCCCCCCTTTTCCCTCCTTCATCCTCGCCCCCCGCCCTCCCCCGCCCCTTTTTTCCCTCCTTCATCCTTTCAGACCCGCCCCCCCCCCTCCCCCTCCCTGTGCCCCCCTCACCCCCCCAGCCGCCCTTTTCCGCTCCTTCCAAATCCCTCCCCCCCCCCCGTTCCCACCCTACCCTCCATTTCCCGTGGTTATTGTCCTGTCCGTTTCCCTTCCCTCCCATTCCTCTCCACTTCCCCCCCCCCCCCTTCGGACCCCTCGTCCCCCATCTCTGTCCCAATAGTCCCCCCCCCCCCCCGCGATCGCCTTCCCCCCTCCCCCCCCCTTTTCCCTCCTTCATACCCCCGCTCCCCCCCCCTTTCCCTCCTTCAGGCCTTCCCCCCCAACCTATCCCCCCCCTCCCCCTTAGAACTTTTTCCTTCCCCCCCCCCCCCCCCCAGAGCCCCCTCCTCCCTCTGCTCAGTTCCCCCCCCCACCCGACCCCCCCCCCGCCTCCACCCCTCCCCACATCCACATCCCATCGCCCCCCCCTTTCCCTCCCCCTATCGTTTGCTTGCCCGATCCCACCCCCCTTTACCTCCTCCTTCATATCGGTAACCTTCCCCCTCCCCCCCCCTCTTCCCTCCTTTATCCCCTTTCCCCTCCCCCCCCCCCATCCCTCCCAATCTCCATCCTTCGCCTCCCCCCACCCTTTCCCTCCCCTCAAGTACCCTTCACCCCCCCCCCCCCCCCCTCCCCCTCCCCCTCATCCCTTCCCGGTCCCCCCCCCTTCATATCCTTCATCCCCGTCCCCCAGCCCACGGCCCCCCCCCCCCGCCCTCCTTGCCCTATGCACTTCATCCTTCCCGCCCCCCCCCCACCCCTCCCTCCTCCTCTCCCTCCTCCCACCCCCCCCCCCCATGTCAAATGCCCCCCCCTCCCCCCCCCCCCCCCCCCCCCCTGCCGCCCCTTCAGTATCCCTCCCCCCTGCCCCCCCCCCCTCCTATGCCCCCTCCTTCACTCCTCTCCCCCCCCCCCCCCCCCCGCCCTCCCCCTCCCCCTCATCCCCTCCCCCCCGCCCCTCCGATTCAGTAACCTTCCCTCCTCCGTCCCCCCCCTCCTTGCCCTCCCTTCAGATCCGGCCGCCACCCTCCCAGCCCCCCTGCCCCCCCCCATCCCCCGCCGCCTGACCTAGCTCCTTTCACCCATCGGTCCTGGGGGGGGGGACGTCGGGGCAAATCCACCCCGTCCTCCCATGGCGGTAGCATCGGTGTGCTCCGATCGCTTCTGGTTCCCCGAGGCACTTCTTGAGATGAAAATAAGTGACAACACCCTGAGCCCTGCCTCCCGCTTAGTACTTGACTTATCTCCTGGGTTTCGTCCCACCCCCTGGCAGTTTTACCTTATGCCCCGACTAGTAGGTGGCCCCCCCTCACCAACGTACACCCCTACACAATATTGTGTTTGCGGAGCAGTCCAGGCCACAATGTTTGGTGGGGTCATGTAACAGGACAGATGGCTGGAGGGAGATCCACCAGCACTGAGGGTCCCTAGCAGAAAAACGATCTTTTTTTTATTTTTTTTTTTTTTTTATTTTTTCTTACAATTTTGTTTTCTACGAAAACTAGATATCGTAGCAGGGTTATGAGTAGAGAGATCCACTTCACAGGGTGAGATCCCCCCCAGAACTCTGGCCGCAAAAACCTCTTCAAAACCCCCCCCATACTTTACTTACACAAATTTCTGTCCCGTGTCCCCCTCTTTGAACAAGATCCGAACTGCGCGTGTAGATGGTGGGTAGGCCTAAACGGACGAGCCTACCGACACCCGAGCAGGGAGTCCTGTTTATCCCCATCACTTCCCTTTCCTGTCTACCCCCCCCCCTCACATCCCTCCGCTCACGATATCCCACCCATTTTTTATACCCTGCCTTTCCCGATAGTTTACCCTCCCCGAACCCCCCCCCCCCTCCCCAGTTACCTAAGCCAATACCTGACAAATTCCCTATATTTATTCTAACAAATCAAGACCCCCCCCCCCCCCCCTGTATTTTCACATTTCTCCTCCCCCCCTGTTTTGTTTTCCTATCCCCCTCCCCCCCTACCAAAGCAGTCCCGTCCCTGGACCCTGGGATACAGCCACCCCCCCCTGCTAGAAGACTTGGTCCCGCTATGGTGGATGACGACGAGGTCCGCCAGCTGATGCAGCCATGAGAGCCCCCTCCCACCCTCCCGTTCACCAACAGACCTGCGGTATCTGGAACTCCCTGCGAACTTTGCCCCCTTTCAGGCGACGCGCGGAGGCCCCGCCCCCTCCTTCCTCATTAATACTGATCCGGTTTACGAATGAAGAAACTGACCCCCATGGTATTTCTGTGGCAACTCTATGCGGATGTAAACGGATTGAACCAGATCTTTTTATACCTCCGTGTTTACATGCTCCGCATCCTGTCAACAATCCGTTTTTTTTTTTTTTTTTTTTTTTTTCTTTGAACTGAAGAAAACCCTAATATTTTTCATTCCACGCCCATCCCCCCGCTCCCCCTTTTTTTACCTATCCCCCATTTTTCTTCAGTTCAGTGCACCGTGTTTTCTTTCAGATATTTACCATCTGTTTTTTTTTCATCCATATCTATATTCGCTAGCCCCACCTACGCCCCCCATCCCCCCATTTTCCCCCTCCAGTCCTAACGTCCCTCCCCTTTTTTTTTTTTTTATCCGACTCCCATTCCCCCTCCCGATCCTGCCTTTATTTTTTTTTTTTTTCTCTCCATCCCCATCCCCCTATGTCCCCTTTTTCTCTCCACCCCATCCCCCTATGTTCCCCCTTTTCTCTTCCCATCCCCTAGTCCCAACCTCCCCAACCATCCCCCTATGTCCCACCCTTTTTTCTCTCCAAACCCATCCCCCTATGTCCCCCTGTTTTCTCCTCCATCCCATCCCACCTATGAGCGCGCCCTTATTCCCCCTCAGCCCCCCTATGTCCCCCTCTCCATCCCATCACCCACTACGTCCCTCCCCATTTTTGCTTCAGTTCAGTCCATTTTTTCCCCATAATCTCCCCCACTGGAAGAGTTTACAAGGAGGCGCTGTTTTTCATCCATTCTTGCGCAGCTCCCCTCACGCCCGCCCTTTTTTTTTTTTTTCCAATCCCATTCCCCTACGCCCCTTTTTTTTTCTATCCATTCACCCCTACGTCCTCTTTTTTTTTCTATCCCATTCCCCCTACGTCCCCAGTTTTTTTCCAGCCCATTCCCCCCTACGGTGCCTCTGTTGTTATTTTTTTCTGGGGGGGGGTCCGGCCTGTTTCCGGGCGGCCGGGAACGGTCCCCTTTTTTTTTGGGGGGGGGTTGCCATGGCCCCCTAGGCGTCCACCTTTTGTTTTCGACCCATCCCCGAGCCCCTCTTTTTTTTTTTTTTCATCCCATCTCCCCTACGTCCCCCTACGTCCCTTTTTTTTCCATCCCATTTCCCCTACGTTTTTTTTTTTTTTCATTCAGTCACATATTAGATTCAAAAAAAAAAATAAACGATGATTTATTCCATCCTATTTTTTTATCAGACCATTCTTCAACCCCCTAACGCCCCCCTTTTTTTGTTTTTTGTTTCCATCCCATCCCACTACGCCCCTTTTTTTTCCTATACTCTCCCATTCCCCATACGTCCCTTGTTTTTTTCTATCCCATTCCCCCTAACGTCCCCTTTTTTTCTTCCATCCCATTCCCCCTCACGTGCCCTGTTTTTTTCTAGTCCATTCCCCGCTACGTCCCCTTTTTTTTTCCATCACCATTCTCCCCTAACGAC
Organism: Staurois parvus; assembly: GCA_951230385.1. Classification (NCBI taxonomy): domain Eukaryota; kingdom Metazoa; phylum Chordata; class Amphibia; order Anura; family Ranidae; genus Staurois; species Staurois parvus. The sequence continues at coordinate 206,300 of CATNWA010000141.1, forward strand.
GCCCTTTTTATTTTTATATCTATCCCACATCCCACTACGGCCCCTTTTTTTTTCCATCCCATTCCCCCTTGCGCGTCCCCCTTTTTTTTTTGCCATCCCATTCGCGCCCCCTACGTCCCCTTTCTCTTTTCCAGCCCCGATTGCCCCCTACTTCCCCCCATTTTTTTATTTTTTTTCATCCCATCCCCCTCGACCCCCCTATTTGTTTTTTTTGAAGTTCCATCCCATTCCCCTCACCTACGAACCCCTTTTTTTTTTCTGATTATTTTTCCACATCACCATCCCCCTACCGTCCCCCTTTTATTCTTCTTCTGCCAAACCCCCTCACATCCCTTTTCTCGCGACCTCCATTTTTTTTCTTCTTCTAGTTTTCAGTCACGCTTATTTTTCAAAGCAGAACAAAACCGACTTGCAGACTTCTTACACTCCTGTTATTCTCACTTCATCGTCTTTCAGCCATTCTACAATCTCCGAGAATTTTTTCTCATTTTTTTTTTTTTTGAATTTATTTTTTATCCTGTCCCCCTTGCGTCCCCTTTTTCTCCATCCATCTTTTTTTCTCATTCAGATCCCCGGTTTTTCTAAAGAAAATAAACGCACAAGGCGATTCGTTAACATCCGAGTTCATTTTTCAGTCCATTCACTCAACTAGCATCGCGTTTTTTATTTTCTTTTCTTTTTTTTATTCTTTCTCATTTTTTGTATTTTTTTTTTCCCCCCAGATAACGACACCCTCCTATGTTTTATTCACATCCCAAGCCCCCACTAAGCGTCCCTTTTTCAATCCGCGTTGTTTTCTGTCAGTTCTCAAAAACAAAAAAAACATACATGGAGTCTTTACAACAGTCATTTTTTTGTCCGCAGTTTTCGTCCCTCTACCTCCGTTGTTTTTTTGTAATCTTCTGAAAAAACGTTACTGAACTGCGCGAGAAAAAATGGAATCGATAAAACGGACTAAAAAAGAGACAGATGATGAAAAACGAGGGAAGTATTTGATGATTTGTTTTTGAGATTGATAGCTCTTGATTTGTTAAAATACAAGTTCCACTCCCCTACCCATCCTGGTTCCCCACGGATCCCCCTGTGGCCGTCAATCACACGGACTGGTATTCACCGCTGTCTCTACTCTCTCCCGGCCGCGCAGCATCTTTAGTGACGGGGGCAACCCGCTGTGACAGCTGGCGCTGTCATGCCCACTGCTTCGTGTGAGTGAAGAAGATACTTCGTGCCTTTGTAAATGGCCCCAAGTAGTGTGCCCCGTAGACAACCACCAACCAGAGGAGGGGGTAGACAGACTTCTTACCATGGTGACTTCCGATCGCCTACGGCGATCACCCATAGCGGAAGGTGGAACGGGGTACCGTGTCTACAATTGAGGGTAGCCGCTCCCCAAAGGTGTCCGATCCAATAAAGGGAGTGGGGGGGTCAAGAGCCAGTAAAACGCGGAAGCCCCACCTTTTTGGGTGGAATCTAAGGAAGCTACTCTGCACTTTAAGAGACACACAAGGTTGAGCTGTGAGTGAAGGAATTCTGTCCCATGACTGTTTTTCTCACCCGCACTTTGGAACATCCCTCTGCACCTGCGCCTCAGTACTGGTATCTCGCTTATCCACCGTGCGAAGGTGCCTCTCTGCAGGCCGGTACGTCCAGCAGGGCCGCCCGGCACGCGAATGTAGTGAGACAGGAGTGACCCCGACTTCAACATCGACGGCGTCGCTGCTAGAGCGCACGAAAACATCGTTGGATTGCTCCACTCGGGTAGGTGATCCTTCAGAGGGCGGAGCTACATCCAAGATTCTGTGTAGTTTGAGATTTTATTTTTTCTCTAGCTCTCATTATTCTTTTCCTTCGTGGTGAAGAGCGTCATGTATAAACCCGTGGGGGGTTATCCCCCCCCCCGTGTCTCCCCGATCTAGCAACCCGCGCAGTATGCTAGCATCAACACCAGCGAGGACATAGTTGGAACAAAGACTGATCTCAGAGTACATGGAGCCATGGAGCCACAACCGGCGAGCGAACGTGGCACAGATCTGCCTGTATATTAAGAATGGGAGAGCAGATCCTCTTACGCTTACAGCAAATTCTGCAAAACACCCCCTTTGACTTCGCTCTGGAGAAGAACAATCCTGTGCTTAGCTGATCCTTCTGGCTACAGGTGACCGGGTGTCCGATCCATGTGATGGGTTCCATTCAATCATGGCTCCCCTGCACGACCGGATTTCCAAACGCGGCATTCACCAACGATCTTACGCAAAGACTACGGCTTTTCAAAATCGCGCACAATTTGATACCTGAGTAGTGCGGGTTCAACAGCACTGGGGGTTCTCTCTCCCCGTGTGCGCGGAGCTTGCGCATTAACGATCTGGTGCGAGCTTATGCAAGTCACACCTTCAATTTTCCCCAAAGTATGCAGAAATCGTCCGCTTCCCTCTTACCCCGCTTCAACGCGATCCGCTACCACTACATAATCGTCGTCCCCTCTTCCAGCTTCCCCATTCCTCTTTCTCGCCTCTTATCCTAGCTTTCCCTCTTCCGCTTCACTTACTCCTCTTCCGCGCTACACCTCTCTACTCATACCCTCTTGCCCGCTGCCCTCTTCCCGCTTCCCTCACTTCCGCTGCTACCCTCATTCCTCTCGCCTCTTCCCTCCCCGCTTCCCTCTTCCATTCCCCTGCTTACAACCCTTCTTACGACCCCTTCCCCTGTTCCCGGAGGCTGGGGTTAGTAAGTCGTTTCCGCTTACCCTCTCTTCCCCGCTCGTCCCTCATTTACAGCTTACCCTTCTTTTCCCTCTACATATTTTTCGTCAATCTTCTCCGCCGATCTTCGCTATACCTCCTTTTGCGCTCCTCTGCTTTTCAGCGCGCTTCCACTCATTTAACGCGCGTGAGCACCCTCTTGCCCTTACCCTCTTGAGCTCTCCCCTTCTTGCGCATAATTTGGATCCCCTACTTTTCCCGTTCTTGCGCTTATACCCTCTTCCCTCTTGCGCTGCCCTCATTTCCCCCTCTCCCCCTTTGGCGCCATTCTCACCGTTTCACCTCTCATGGCCCTCTTTTGCGCTCCCTTTCTTCCCCTCTTGGACGGCCTTTCCCCGCTTCCCTCTTTGCGCTTCCCTCTTCCCTCTTGCGATGCGCCTACTTCCTCTTCCGCGGCTTCAGGCTCTTCCTCTATGCGCTTCCCTTCTTCCCTCTTGCGCTTCTCACATATCATCCTCTCTTAGTCGGCTTCCCTCTTCCTCTTGCGCTTCCTAGTTCATCCCTCTTGGCTTCCCTCTTCCTCCATTGCAGCATTCCTCTCTCCTCTTGCGCTTCCCTCTTCCATCTTGTCTACTTCCCTCTTCCCTCTTGTGCGCTTCCCCTCTTCCCTCGGTTTGCTGCTTCTAGAATAGCGCTTCCTCCTCTTACCTGCCCTCCTTCGCCGCTTGCTACCTCTATCCCCCGCTTCTTCGCTCCCTCTTCTCCTTCTCCTTCTTCTCCTCTCGTCCTTCTTTCTCCCTTCTCCCTTCATTCTCCCTCTCCCTTCTTCCTCTCTTCTCTCCTCACCCTTCTTCTCTCTTCTCCTTCTCCTCCTTGTATCTCTTCATCCCTTCTTCTCCTTCTCCCTTCTCCTTCTCTTCTTTCTCCTTTCCCTTATCTCTCTTCTCTCCCTCTTCTCCTACCCTCGTCTCTTCTGTCCTCACTTTCTCTCTCCGTCCCTCTTCTTCTTCTTCTCCCCCACTCTATCTTCTTCCTCCTCACCTCTTCTGCTTTTCTTCTTCTCCTCCCTCTTCTTGGCTTCTTACTCTTGCTCTTAACCTCCCTCTTCTTTCTTCCCTTCTTCTTCCCATCTTCTTCTTCCCTCTGGCTTTCTTTGGCCCTTCCCTTCTTCTTCCTCCCTCTTCTTCTCTTCTTCTTCTTCCCCTTCTCATCCCCCATTCTCAGTCCTTCTCTTCATCTTCTTCCGCTCTTCGCCTTCATTCTTCCTCTCTTCCTCTATCTCATCCTTCCTATGCTTCTCTTCTTTTCTCTTCCTACCTCTAGCAAGTCTTCTCCTTCCTTCTTCCGCTCCCCTTGCCTCCACTCAAAATCTATTCTGAAGTCGGAACGGGTTCTATAGGCACACAAATGGGTGCGACTTGTCATGCTACTTACGGCATGATCAAGTGGTCGCACTGGGTGGGAACCCAGGGTAGTAAATAAATCCTGAAAAAAAAAAAAAAAAAATTCGCTACAAAAAATGAGTACGGGTCCTCCTGCAACGAGCCAAGAGCATAATTTGTGCGTTTTGTGCATTTCATTACATTAGGAAATGGACAGTCCCTGAAAAACGAAGCGCTTCCCAGCGGATCGCTCTCTGCACAGACTCCCCCATCGCTCCACCCCACGGTCTTGCGCTTCCGGGTTCGTGAGTTGCGGCCTATAGCTGATTGCGCGGGCCACGATGTCACTCATTCCCGGCACATGCACCAAGGAAGTTTCGGGAGCCGCTGGTCCACAGGCTCTCTCGATGTTCTGGCACGTCCGGCATTGTCAGCTCGCGGCATGCGCCGGAGGACGTCTCCCGGCTCTTCTAGATTGTTAAATCTCTCCTGAACAAATGTGCAGGTTTTGGGAGGTATTTACAGTAACCCTACAGGTAAGGCCTTATTAACCGCTTAAGGACCGACCCCCTATAGGAGAAATACTGTGACAGGGATTGGCGGCACCTGCGCGATGCGCAATGTAGTAAATTTTTGGTTTTTTGTAGTTTACGTTGTGTATATTAACGTGATTTTTTGCGCATTTATCCAGGTATCTGGGATTTTGGATTTCGCACCCATGGTTACCTGTGCCTGTGCCACTATTTGTTGGATGTCAAAATCACCGGGGTCCCGGATGGTAATGTACTCTCGCGGTGCCCGTGTGATTACTGACAATCGCCAACTTGCAGGGGAGGAAGACTGGCTTTCTTTACAAACAGATCTTCCTCCCTGTCTCCCGGTACAGCGCGCGCAGTACACGTTGCTGACAGCCTAGATCCTGATCAGTGTGATTACAGTGAAGCACAAACACCCCGCCCAATAGTAAAGACACACTTCCTGCTCTAGCACACAGTTAAAAATACCCTTTGATCGCCCCCTACTACGTTTATACCCCCTTCCTTGCCTTTTGTGTCGCCATTTGTACAGTGTCTGTGCTTTTTTTTTTTTTTTTTTTTTTCTTAGGATGTCAAGAATGTATTCTATATTTTTTTTGGTGAAAAATTAATAATTGAATTAATTTTTTTTTTTTCAAATGTTTGTATTTTATTTTTTGTTACACGTTTTTTTTTCTTTCTTGTTTTTAAACCATTTTATTTTTCAGCACACTGACCAAAGCAATACAATGTTACACTCGATAGTAACCTTGAACTATTCTGGGCAAGTCATCAGAATTTTTTTTTTTTTTTTTTTACTAAAACACATTATGATTGCTAATACCGAAGAGTATTTCATTGATATTTGCAATCATTGTTACTGAATGAAACCGATTCATTCAGTTTTTTGTTGTGATTACTTTGATTGGGCAAAGCTGATCACATGATACAGATGGGGCTGCGATTGGCCCTGTCTGTAACATGTGGAATATCTTATTGTTTTGGCCTTGAACCAGTCACAGCTAACAACATATTGTATACACAATGGATGGCATGACAGGAAGCCATTCCGTTGGTTACAATTGACGTGATCTGCTGTGATTGGAGCCCTGTCCTGTATCAATGTCTGATCTGCTGTGATTAGTGTCTGTATCATGTGATCTACTTGACCAGTCACCGCTAACAACATAAATGGTATACAATTGACTGTGATCTGCTGTGAACTTGGTAGGCCCTGTCTGGCATCATGTGACTGCTTTGACCAGTCACAGCTAATCACATACTTGTGTACAATGGATGGCATGACAGGAAGCCATCCATTTGTAATAGTCAGTCATGACATGTGATCTGCTGTGATTGGGCCCTGTCTGTATCATGTGATCTGCCTTGACCAGTCACCGCTAACAACATAATAGTTGCATACAGTTGACATGTATCAGCTGTTGGCCCTGTCTGTATCATGTGATCTGCGTTGACCAAGTTAACGGCTAACCTTGGTATCAATTGATATGTGACCTGCTGTGATTGCCCATGCTGTATATTGATCTGCCCTTGACCAGTCACAGCTAACAACATAATTTAGTTATACAATGGATGGCATGACAGGAAGCCATCTGTTGTTCTACAATTGACAAATGTGATCTGCTGTGATGTAGGCCCTGTCTGGCATCATGTGCTGAGGGACTTAGCCTTGATACGCAGTCACAGCTAAATCACATAATTGTGTACAAATGGATGGGCATGACAGGAAGCCATCCATTTGTATACAATGCTGACGTGATCTGCTGGTGATTGGCCCTGTCTGTAACATGTGATCTCTGCCTGCCTTGACCAGTCACGACAGCTAACAACATAGTTGTATACAATGGATGGCGTGACAGGAAGCCCTCCCGTTATATACAAATTGACTTCTGATCCTGCAGTGTGATTGGTCTAGCAGTATTGTCACCATGACACTTGGCAGCAGGCCAGTGTAAGTGATTAGGTCTGTTCGGCTGTGTCTCCGTGGAGACGCACCGTGTGTGACAGATTCTACAGCCCACCTGCGACGCGCGCAACCCGTTTTGTGACAGGACGTCCTCTTATGACACCCAGCCACAACGGGGGACACATCCCGCCCGGCGCCATCAATCTGCTCGTAGGCTTTTTCGGGGGGGTTTTTTCGGGGAGAGAACGTGTTAATAGCTCCGACAAAAGTAAAGGTGACGTGAAAGCTTTCAGATATGTAGTGGTCGGCTAAAATGGATTCTTGCGGGGAGCGCGCGAATGTAAAAGCGCGTTGATGAGGTAGAATGAGGCGGTATTAATTGCGATGTACCTGTCGCTTTTACCCCCTGCAGTCACAGTGCAGTAGGTGCCGTCCATTTGGAAGTAAAAGCAAATTACAAATTTTGGGTTGTCTGCAGAAAAGTAATGGAGGGGAAACCTTCTAATTGGGGGGTTCCCCAAGGAATTCCTTTTTTTTTTTTTTAAATTTGCAGGGATTTCCTTTTGCTTCCTGTTTGGCTAAGATGCAGGAAGTGAAGGGAAATCTCCAAAATGGAACACAGATGGCAAAAAAAAATCTTGACTCAAATATAATAATGGCGCTACTATGGCTAAAGCCGTGTAGGCTGAAAAGCGTCAACTTTTTATATTTGCGAAATTAAAAAAAAAAATGGCAGTTGTGCGGTTCCTTTTCTACCAAAATAATTCTTACAGCAAATCCCAGGTCTCCATGGCGACTAGAAATTGCCTAGAGTCACGTGCTGCCTCCCATTGACTTCAATGCAGAAACACCTCCCATTGACCTCAGTCACATCTTTCCTTTACACCCCCCCTCCCCCCAAAGGTTAACTAGCAACGTACACCCCCTGCAAAACCCCCTCACACCCAGTCCCTGCTGTGCCTACCTTCAGGGCTGCTGAGCGTAGAGCAGGGCTGGACAAATCCCAGGTCGCCATGACGACTAGAAACTGCGGCCCTGCGCCTGGGTTCACATACTGCCTCCCGTTGACGTGAATGCCCAAATCGCCTCCCGTTGACTTGAAAGCGGAGCCCCATTAAGGATTGACACCTTTTGGGTAGCTGGTACCCGGATTTGACAGATATCCGCTCCCACTTCCGCTGCGATCACCTAGGCGATCGGAAGCGGAAAATGTCCCTCCTACCCTCCCCGTAGTCTTCTGGGACACGTGACAGGTCCCAGAGGACTACGGGGCCATTCAAAAAAGTGCAGCGCTACTCGCGCATGCGTCCTGGCGCCTGGGTTCACCCACTGCCTCCCATTGACTTTAATGGCAAATCGCCTCCCCGTTGGCTTTCAATGGCAAATCGCCTCCCGTTGGCTTTCAATGGCAAATCGCCTCCCGTTGGCTTTCAATGGCAAATCGCCTCCCGTTGGCTTTCAATGGCAAATCGCCTCCCGTTGGCTTTCAGTGGCAAATCGCCTCCCGTTGGCTTTCAGTGGCAAATCGCCTCCCGTGGCTTTCAGTGGCAAATCGCCTCCCGTTGGCTTTCAGTGGCAAATCGCCTCCCGTTGGCTTTCAGTGGCAAATCGCCTCCCGTTGGCTTTCAGTGGCAAATCGCCTCCCGTTGGCTTTCAGTGGCAAATCGCCTCCCGTTGGCTTTCAATGGCAAATCGCCTCCCGTTGGCTTTCAATGGCAAATCGCCTCCCGTTGGCTTTCAATGGCAAATCGCCTCCCGTTGGCTTTCAATGGCAAATCGCCTCCCGTTGGCTTTCAATGGCAAATCGCCTCCCGTTGGCTTTCAATGCCAAATCGCCTCCCGTTTGGCTTTCAAATGCAAATTGCCTTCAGGGCAAGACCATTTTTTTGCTATAAAGCACTGCGCTACTTTTAACTAGCGATTGAGCGGTCATGCAAACGTGGCGGTGCCGACCAATCAAAAGCTGTCTTAACAAGCCCTGTTTATCCCTGCAGGGAGATGTATGGTGATTCCGCGAGCGCTCTAGAACCAGATAGCAGCTAGTACACTAAAGGAAATATCACGGACTTTATCATGTAAATGAGAAAATAAAGTGCAGCGCTAAAAGAGAATATAATGATTATATATAAGAAGTTCGATCAATATAAATTCGTTCAGTATAAAATCGTCCACTGGACTGTATACAGTTAATGGCACCAGGATAACTTCCACATCAGCAGATAATTCCAAAGCCAATGACAGGGAATAAATGGCAAAAATGCGCACTCACCGACTGCACGTAGGATATGCCTGTGACGTCATCGCCGCCACAAGGAGGTCCGGCGGCCATCTTTAGAAAGGGTTAGCGCTGCAGTACTCTGCAATTTTTTTGACGTCACAGGCTGCCAGCTCCTCCCGAGGCCACATCATCAGAGGACGCAGAGTTACATATTTACATGCGCATATCCTACGTGCAGTTGGTGAGTGCGCATTTTTGCCATTTATTCCCTGTCATTGGCTTTGGAATTATCTGCTGATGTGGAAGTTATCCTGGTGCCATTAACTGTATACAGTCCAGTGGACGATTTTATACTGATCGAATTTATATTCATCAAACTTTTTATATATAATCATTCTCTTTTAGCGCTGCACTTTATTTCCTCATCCCTGCAGGGAGGCCACAAGGATTTCAAATCCCCCCCCCCCAGACCTGTGAAGCGGCTTTGTCTCCTCTCCCTGCCGAGTGTCGTGTTCAGGAATTTGTGTTCAGCACCCGCTCAGCCCTTCCTGGTGCAATGTTCACTTGGCTGAACTTCCTGGAACAGGAAGCCGTAATAGAAACTGTAAGGGAAGCGTCCAATCTACTATTAACCCCTTTTGGGACCACAGCGTTGTCACCTTGGGGCGGGGTTGTCTTTGATGGACAAAAGTAGACTGCAAGAGACGCCAGTTCAAGGCCAAGTCATTAAAAAGGAACTCCATAAAGCAGTGGTGCACCGAAATGACAATTCTGGTTCCGAAACCGAAAATTCAGAATGTACTCGGCCGATAACCAAAATGCGCAGTTTTAAAAATGAATATATATTTTTGGGAAACATACACTTTGAATAAAAAATATATATATTAGAGTTATTATATATATAAATGATATATATATATAATATATAGAGAGAGAGAGAGAGAGAGAGAGATAGAGAGAGAGAGAGAGTAGATTTTTTTTTGTAACTTATGAAAGAGGATATTACGGCGAGTAAATAGATACCCAACATGACGTGCTTTTTTTTTAGTAGTGGTGCACCGAAATGAAAATTCTGGTGCCGAAACCAAAAATTCAGAATGTACTTGGCTGAAAATTGAAACCAAAATGTGCATTTTTTAATAATGAATATATATATTTTTTGGGGAAAAAAAATACACTTTGAATAAAAAAAAAAAAAAAATGTACACCCCAATTTTTTTTGTAAAATATGAAAGAGGATATTACGGCGAGTAAATCGATACCCAACATGTCACGCTTTAAAATTGCGCACGCTGGTGGAATTGCAGGAACTAGAATTGCAATTTTTTTTTTTTTTTTTTTTTTTTTTTTTTTTTTTTTAGTAGTGGTGCACCGAAATGAAAATTCTGGTGCCGAAACCAAAAATTAAGAATGTACTCGGCCAAAAAACCGAAACCAAAATGCGCAGTTTTTAAAAATGAATATATATTTTTGGGAAACAGACTTCGAATAAAAAAAAAAAAAAAAAAAAAAATATATATATATATATATATATATATATATATATATATATATATATATATATATATATATATATATATCCCAATTTTTTTTGTAAAATATGAAAGGATATTACGGCGAGTAAATAGATACCCAACATGTCGCACTTTAAAATTGCGCACGCTGCTGGAATGGCGTGAAACTGCAGTACTTCAAAAATCTCCATGGGTGATGCTTTAAAAAAAAAAAAATTTCAGGTTAGCAGTGTAAAGTTAGAGGAGGTCTAGTGCGAGAATTATTGCTCTCGCGCTGACGTTTGTGGCGATACCTCACATGTGCGGTTTGAACACCATTTACATATGTGGGCGTGGCCTACGTCTGCATTCACAGGGGTACTTTAAACTTTTTTTTAAAAAAGTATATATTTTTTTTTTTTGCACTGTTCCTTTAACCACTTGCCGTCCGCCTGCTGTTTATAAATGGCAGGACGGTGGCACTCCAGGGGCAGGTTGTCTTTCATAAACGGCACCCGCCTTTTCTAGCTGTGCCCGCTCCCTGGGAGCGCGCACCACCGCGATCCGGTGCCCGCTGTGTCCTCCGGACGCAGTGAAACACCGATCGTCGGACGAGACCTCTGTGCGAGGTCCCGATCATGTGATCACTGATTGGCGAATCAGTGATCACATGCAAAGTAGTAAGCAAGATGTCACTTCTGACATTATTGCTTACTACGTGTGAAATCTGTGAGTGATCACAGAGATCACATGGTACAGGGCTATTCACAACAGCCTTGTACCATGTGACAAGCTATGACCAATCACAGCTCACTCAGTACTTCTCAATGACTGCAAGAATGCAGACAGAGAGAGAGAAATGATTGCTTTTACATCCTATATGGGTGTAAAAAGCAATCAGTGTAAAAAAAAAAAAAAAAAAAAATCTTCATCACCCCCCACAAGTAGTACAGTGTCACCATAGTGACACTGTACTGCTAGGGTGACAGTATGTAAAAAAAAAAAATAAAATAAAAAATATAATGTAAAAAAAAAATGTTTAAATTTATTTTTGGTTATAAACTAATTTGGATTTTTTTTTTTTTTTTACTAAAAAAATAATGGAATAAATTTCGGCCAAGATTTATGATGAAATATTATTTATTTGCAAAATTTTATTAAAAAAAAAACACTTTTTCAAAATTTTTGGACATTTTCATTTACATAGTAAAAAAAATAAAAATCCCAGCGGTGAATAAATACCACCAAAATAAAGCTTTATCTGTCTCAAAAAAAAATGCAAAAAATTTCATATGGGTGCAGTGTTGCATGACCGCGCAATTGTCATTCAAAGTGTGATAGCGCTGAAAGCTGAAAAGTGTCCGGACTGGAAGGGGGGGAAAAGTGTCCGGACTGGAAGGGGGGGAAAAGTGTCCGGACTGGAAGGGGGGGGAAAGTGTCCGGACTGGAAGGGGGGGAAAGTGTCCGGACTGGAAGGGGGGGGGGGAAAGTGTCCGGACTGGAAGGGGGGGGGGGAAGTGTCCGGACTGGAAGGGGGGGGGGGAAAGTGTCCGGACTGGAAGGGGGGGGGGGAAAGTGTCCGGACTGGAAGGGGGGGGGGGGGGGGGGAGTGTCCGGACTGGACTGGAAGGGGGGGGGGGGGGGGGAAAGTGTCCGGACTGGAAGGGGGGGGGGGGGAGGAGAGTGTCCGGACTGGAAGGGGGGGGGGGGGAGAAGTGTCCGGACTGGAAGGGGGGGGGGGGGGAAAAGTGTCCGGACTGGAAGGGGGGGGGGGGGGGAAAGTGTCCGGACTGGAAGGGGGGGGGGGGGGAGAAGTGTCCGGACTGGAAGGGGGGGGGGGGGGAGAAGTGTCCGGACTGGAAGGGGGGGGGGGGGAGAAGTGTCCGGACTGGAAGGGGGGGGGGGGAGAAGTGTCCGGACTGGAAGGGGGGGGGGGGAGAAGTGTCCGGACTGGAAGGGGGGGGGGGGGGAGGAGTGTCCGGACTGGAAGGGGGGGGGGGAAGTGTCCGGACTGGAAGGGGGGGGGAAGTGTCCGGACTGGAAGGGGTTAAAAAAATTTTGAATCGCTTTTTATTATCACAAGAAATGCATGCATCCCTTGTGATAGAAATAATTAGTGACAGGTCCTCTTTGTGGAGAGATAAGGGGCCAATAGGACCCCCACATCTGTCCTCTGTATGAGCATGGGGGGACGGGGGCACTTTTAATTTTTTTTTTTTTTTGTACTGTACCTCTAATCACTATTATCACAAGAAATGCATGCATAGAAATAATTAGTGACAGGTCCTCTTTGTGGAGAGATATGGGGTCAATAATACCCCATTTCTCTTCTCTGCAATGTAAAGCATTGGATCAAAAAAAAAAAAAAAGCGCGGAGCTGGAAGTGACATCACTCCAGTCCTCCAAGGGCATAGAGATGAGTGGCGGCCATCTTTCCTTCACTCATGGGGGAATGGGGGGGGATCATAGTGATGGGCTAAAACTTTTTTTTATATATGGGGTGGGGGGGGGGGGGGGATGGGGGGAATCCTGGTGATTGGCTAAAACTTTATTTTTTAGTATATGGAGTGGGGGGGGGAGGGTGTCGGGTACAGTTGACTGTATAGCGCCCCCCCCTCCGTGATTTGCTGGGTTTTTACTTTTCATTCCTGTAGTCGGACGAACAAATTGTATGTGTCGTTCCCAGGCACTATTGTTGATTCGGCGTCCATCCAGCAGGTGATGGAGAACGGCCAGAGAGTCATAACCATCGTCACGGACGGAGTCCAGCTGGAGGACCTGCACGCCGCCGAGCACATCCGCCACCCGCTTCTTGTGACCATTCAGAACGGAGAACAAGGTAACACCCCCCCCCCCCCCCCTCACATTTCTGTAAATATTTGATTCTATCTTTTCATGTGACAACACTGAAGAAATGACACTTTGCTACAATGTGCCGTAGTCAGTGTACAGCTTGTATAACATGGAAATTTGCTGTCCCCTCAAAATAACTCAACACACCGCCATTAATGTCTAAACCGCCGGCAACAAAAGTGACTCCAGGCCATAGACGGGTCGAAAATCAGCTGATTTCGCACCGTTAGTGGGTTAATTGGTCAGCCGTTTTTTGAGGTTTTGGCACCTTTTTTTTTTTTTTTTTTTTTTTTTTTTCCCCCTGGTTGCTTTTATTTATAGTTGGAAAATTCGCAGCCAATTTTGACGATTGGCCGATTTTCCTGGCAATGATGGGCAAAAACGGCTGATCGTTTTACCGATTAAAAAATCTGCGCATGAGTCGTGACCTGGAAGGAGAGGGAAAAGGAGAGGGGGAAGGGAGGGGAAAAGGAGAGGGAAAAGGAGAGGGAAAAGGAGAGGGAGAGGGAAAAGGAGAGGGAGAGGGAAAAGGAGAGGGAGAGGGAAAAGGAGAGGGAGAGGGAAAAGGAGAGGGAGAGGGAAAAGGAGAGGGAGAGGGAAAAGAAGAGGGAAAAGAAGAGGGAAAAGAAGAGGGGGAAGGAGAGGGGAAAGGAGAGGGGAAAGGAGAGGGGAAAGGAGAGGGGAAAGGAGAGGGGGAAAGGAGAGGGGAAAAGAAGAGGGGGAAGGAGGAGAGGGGAAAAGAAGAGGGGGAAGGAGAGGGGAAAAGAAGAGGGAGGAGGAGAGGGGAAAAAAAAAGGAGGAGAGGGGGGGGAAAAAAGGAGGAGGAGAGGAAGAAGGAGAGGGGAAAAAAAGGAGAAGAGAGGGGAAAAAAAAAAAGGAGAGTGGAAAGAAGAGGGAGAAGGAGAGGGGAAAAAAGAAGAGGGGAGGGAAAAGAAGAGGGAAGAAGAAGAGGGGAAAGAAGAGGAAGAAGGAGAGGGGAAAAAAAAAAGGAGGAGGAGAGGGGAAAGAAGAGGGAGAAGGAGAGGGGAAAAAAAGGAGGAGAGGGGAAAGAAGAGGGAGAAGGAGAGGGGAAAAAAAAGGAGGAGAGGGGAAAGAAGAGGGAGAAGGAGAGGGGAAAAAAAGGAGGAGAGGGGAAAAAAAAGGAGAGGAGGAGAGGAAGAAGAAGGAAAAGAAAAAAGAGAAAAAGAATTCCAGTCCTATATATATTTTATATGAAAAGTCTTGCGGTTGCAACAATGTATCCCATTTGTATCTGAATAAACCCATCTGTATCCGAAATGTATACATTGTTGCAACTGCAAGACTTTTTCATGTAAAATATAATAGCGGAGCTCTCTGCAGGGACAGAAGTAATTAAATGCCGGCCGTAGACAGGATGAAAATTGGCCGATTTATTATTATTTTTTCATCATTGGTGGTAATGTCGGCGGATCGAACAACTGATCTTTCGTTTTTTTAATAAAATAGTCTTTTGGGACACATGACAGGTCCCAGAAGACTACAGGACCATTCATGAAGCGCAGCGCTGCTTGCGCATGCGCATTGGGTACCCAGCTGTGAAGCTGCAATCTATCACAGCCGGGTGTCCAGACTGAAGATGCCGGCCTCCTTGAATCCAGGACGGCTGGTGAAACTGGCTGCGGGGGACACACCGAGGGACAGGTAAGTGACTGAAGCTGCCAATTTATTTGCCGTGTTGCAAGGTGTCAGGTTATGGCGGCATATACAGTTTCTGAGAAAAAATTGGTGAGCAGAATCGCGGTCGACATGGTCAGCTGACCAAAAGAGACAAAAGGACATTGCGTGGGATTGTGACCCGGAATAAGAAAACAACCGCTGCAAAAGTGACTGCAAAGCTCAATCTCGGTCCCGGGAAGACTAAGATTGAGCTCTGCAGGATTTGGTCATTGACGCTAGTGGACCTGGTTTCTGATTGTACTTTTTTTTTTTTTTTTTTTTTTTTCATCCCCCTAGTTGTTGCAGTTCCACAAGAAGACGTCATCGAGGAGGTGGTCACGGAGGACGAGCCTCCCCCGCTCAAGAGGCTAAAAGCAGAACTTTTTGAAAAACACACAGCAAGCGGCATGGTAAGAATCCTCGAAGGGCAGAAATTGATCTTTTTATTGAAAAGTTCCAAAACCTAACAAGGGAGCGAGAGCGGCAAAAAGGTCAGTGCGGGTTGTATCGCCGTTCTGGAGATTTTTTTTTCTCTTCCTGTTTTTGTCATCTGCACAGGAAATGGAGGGAAATCTCCTTCACTGGGACACCGGCAGCAGAATAAATACAAAACAATAAAAATCTCCTCTCTGCTGGGAAATGTTTTTTATGTTGATGTTTCTATTGATGCAATTTTAACTCCATTCCCTTTCTATCCAATAGATTGAAAGTAGGTAGAAATCTCTTTGAACCGCCTCCCGCCCGTTGTGGAGGGAGATGACAGGCGGGAGCTCTCTTGTCCTGGGAGGATGTCATAAGACATCCTCCCACTGTAGCTGCGCATGCGTGCTGATTGGTGGTGTGCTGTGTCCCTTGGATACGGGATCACAGATCGTGGTAAAGAACCAATGACTTAGGCATTCCTCAGAGGGGACATGTGCACTGATGGTCAGTGTTGCCTTTCAGTGCCACATGTCAGTGCACAGATGAGGCACGGACGGGCGACGACTGGCACTGATAGTACCTCCTCATATCAGTGCCCACCAGTGATGCCTGTCAGTGCCAGTCAGTATCCTATCCGTGCCCATCAATGATGCCTGTCAGTGCCACCTATCAGTGCCAGTCATTGTCTCCTATAAGTGCCCATCCATGATGCCTCAGTGCCAGTCAGTCTTCTATCAGTGCCCATCCATGATGCCTGTCATTGTGCCTGTGCCCATCATTGATGCGTCATTGTCGCCTATCAGTGCCCATCAATGATGCCTGTCATTGTCGCCTATCAGTGCCCATCAATGATGCCTGTCAGTGCCAGTCATTGTCGCCTATCAGTGCCACATATCAGTGATGCCTGTCAGTGCCACCTGTCAGTGCCCATCAATGATGCCTGTCAGTGCCACCTATCCCATCAATGATGCCTGTCAGTGCCCATCAATGATGCTTGTCAGTGCCACCTATCAGTGCCAGTCATTGTCTCCTATCAGTGCCCATCCATGATGCCTCAGTGCCAGTCAGTCTTCTATCAGTGCCCATCAATGATGCCTGGCAGTGCCTGTCATTGTCGCCTATCAGTGCCCATCAATGATGCCTGTCAGTGCCAGTCAGTCTCCTATCAGTGCCCATCAATGATGCCTGTCAGTGCCAGTCATTGTCGCCTATCAGTGCCACATATCAGTGATGCCTGTCAGTGCCACCTGTCAGTGCCCATCAATGATGCCTGTCAGTGCCCATCAGTGATGCCTGTCAGTGCCACCTATCAGTGCCAGTCATTGTCTATCCGTGTCCATCAATGATGCCTGTCAGTGCCAGTCATTGTCTCCTATCAGTGCCCATCAATGATGCCTATCAGTGATGCCTGTCATTGTCGCCTATCCGTACCACATATCAGTGCCCATCAGTGATGCCTGTCAGTACCCATCAGTGCCTCCTCATCCGTGTAGCCTCCTCAGCGCACATCAGTGAAGGAAAATAATTACTTGTGCACGTCACTGGATGGAGATGGGACTCGGGTAAGTATAACCACCTTACACTGCACACAGCAGAATATATATATATTTATTATTATATATATATATATATTTTTTTTATTACATGTCCGTACATAGAATGTATGAAGGTAAAAAAAAAAGGTGTTGGATTTTTATTTGGCTGTATTCCACCATATTTAACCAATGATGGCCGTATACGCTGAGTCTATGGTGGTGCCGGCTTTTTTCGTGGACTGTGTAGTTTGTTTGTTTTTGTGTTTTTTTCCTTTTTAAAAGAGTTTCTCATCTTGATGACTTGACAGATGACGTGTCAGTAGAGCGCTGGACCCGAGGAAAGAAGAAATCCAGATTGACATTTTAACTCTTGGAGGCAGTTGCCTGTCACCGGAGGTCCATGGAGCAGTCTGGGAAATATTTAAAGGGTGAACATCACAGATTTAGAGCGGGTCCATTGAAGTTTTTTAGATTTCATTACATGAGGCCAGACGAGAGGCGATGCGTTTCGAGGGGGGGGGGGGGGGGGGGTTTGACGCCCCTACTTCTGAGTTCTTGTAATGGAAAATGAAACTTGACCGGACTCGCTCTCATCCTTTATATACTCTCTAGACGCCATGATTGCTGCCTTGGATACACCCCGCAGTCACTTCTCATCTCCAAGGATCCTTTTTTTATTTTTGTTACCATTTTCCATGCCGGCTGAGCTGTGTATATATGTATTCCCTGGGGAGGGGGGACTCGGCTGTGCTCTCTCCATGCCGGCTGAGCTGTGTATATATGTATTCTCTGGGGAGGGGGGGGGAACTCGGCTGTGCTCTCCATGCCGGCTGAGCTGTGTATATATGTATTCCCTTGGGGGGGGGGGGAACTCCGCTGTGCTCTCTCCATGCCGGCTGAGCTGTGTATATATGTATTCCCTTGGGGGGGGGGGGGGGGAACTCCGCTGTGCTCTCTCTCCATGCCGCTGTGCTCTCTCCATGCGGCTGAGCTGTGTATATATATAACTCCGCTGTATTCCCATGCCAGCTGAGCTGTGGGGGGGGGGGGGAACTCCCGCTGTGTGTCTCTCCTCCGCTGTGCCGGGCTGAGCTGTGTATATATGTATTCTCCTGGGGGGGGGGGGGGGGGGGAACTCCGCTGTGCTCTCTCCATGCCGGCTGAGCTGTGTATATATGTATTTCCCTTGGGGGGGGAACTCCGCTGTGCTCTCTCCATGGCTGAGCTGTGTATATATGTATTCTCTGGGGAGGGGGGACTCAGCTGTGCTCTCCATGCTGTTCTCTCCTCTGGGGACCTCTTCTGTACTTTGCTATATAAAGAGAGATTTGCTACTTTTCCCTGGATGAGATAAATGATCGATCCTCTGTAAAGCTACCCTGCAAATCGACTTAAAAAATAGGGATGCACCAAAATTTTGGTGGCTGAAATTTTTCAGCCAAAAACACCCCTTTAGGCTGTCGGCCGAAAAATTGCAAAAAAGCACCAATACAGGTGCCGAAAAAAAACCAGCCGTCGCCCCTCCTCGGAAGTTCAGACTTACCTGAGAAACCATCGATCCCAGCGCTGGGCATAGAGATGAGTGAAGGAAAGATGGCCGCCACTCATCTCTATGCCCTTGGAGGACCGGAGCGATGTCTCTTCCCGTTCCAGCCATTTTTTTTTTTTTTTTTAAGCACTAGATCAAATATATATATATATAATTTTTTTTATTTATTTTTTGATCCAATGCTTTACATTGCAGAGGAGAGATGTGGGGGTCCTACTGACCCCATATCACTCTTATAAAGAGGACCCGTCACTAATTATTTCTATCACAGGGGATGCATGCATTTCTTGTGATAAGAATAAAAGTGATTACAATTTTTTTTTTTTTTTTAATCACAAATGCATGCATCCCCTGTGATAGAAATAATTAGTGACGGGTCCTCTTTATAAGAGTGATATGGGGTCAGTAGGACCCCCACATCTCTCCTCTGCAATGTAAAGCATTGGATCAAAACAAAAATTGTAATCACTTTTATTCTTAAGGAACAGTGCAAACAAAAAATATTAAATAAAAAAAAGAATAATTTTAAAAATATTAAATAAAAAAAAGAATAATTTAAAAAATATTAAATAAAAAAAAGAATAATTTTAAAAATTAAATTAAAAAAAAGTTTAAAGAAGTGCCCCCCCCCCCCCCTCCCCCCATGCTCGCACGTAGTGATGAACGCATACGTAGGCCATGCCCACATATGTAAATGGTGTTCAAACCACACACACGTGAGGTATTGCCACAAACGTGGGAGCAAGAGCAATAATTCTCACACTAGACTTCTGTAACTTCACACTGCTAACCTGTAGACATTTTTAAAGCATCACCCATGGAGATTTTTTCAGTACCGCAGTTTCACGCCATTCCACGAGTGTGCGCAATTTTAAAGCATGACATGTTTGGTATCTATTTACTCGCCGTAACATCCTCTTTCATATTTTACAAAAAAATTGGGATATATATATATATTTATTTTTTTTGTTTTTTTATTTTTGTTTTTTTAATCAAGGTATTTTTTTTTTTTTTTCCAAAAATATATATTAATTTTTAAAAACTGTGCATTTTGAGTTTTGTTTCGGTACCGGAATTTTCATTCTTTTTTTTTTTTTTTTTCCTTTTTCTCTTCTTAAGGGAGATGCATTCTCTCCTCGCAGGAGAGAAAGATGTAGTTTCGCAGCAGCTGAAGGGCCACCAGTTTTGACACCCCTGGTTTACATCTTTCTCTCCTGTAAGGAGAGAATGCATCTTTTTCTCCCTTCAGAAGAGAAAAAGGAAAAAAAAAAAAAAAAACATGGGCAGGCTGCACAGTGACTGATCACTACGATCGTCAAATCAGAGGCTATTAGAGCGATCGTTAGGAGACCCGGGGATCTCTGTGCTGGCAGCATGTTCCCAGGATGTAAAAACACATGAACACATCTGCGGCACTCAGGTTTAAAGCCCACCTCCTTGATGCTACATATGTGTTACCGGGTTCAACCAGTGGTCTACCATATATTGCGGAACTACAAGTCCCATCATGCTTTTACCTTTGGGAGTCATGCTTGTAACTGTCAGCCTTGCAATGCCTCATGGGACTTGTAGTTTGGCTACAGCTGGAGGGCCACCAGTTTGTAAACGTACAAAAGTGCTTTAAAAAAAAAAAAAAAAAGGCTACATAAAGGTTTGATCTAGGTCAGAATTAGTATTGGGGTCAAAGGTCAGGGTGCTTTTAGGTTCTAGAACAGGGGTCTCCAAGCTATGGCCCTCCAAGTGTTGAGGAACTGCAGGTCCCATGAGGCCTTGCAAGACTGACCACCACAAGCAGGACTCCCAGAGGCATGATGGGATTTTTAGAACTTCAACAGCTGGAGGGCCATAGCTTGGAGACCCCTGTTCTAGGACCTAAAAGCACCCTGACCTTTGACCCCCAACACTAATTCTGACAATGACCTAGATCAAACCTTTAGTGTTTGGGTCGAAGGTGAGTCTGCTTGTAGTTCCTAGAACAGGTGTCTCCAAGCTATGGCCCACCAGGTGTTGAGGAACTGCAGGTCCCAGGAGGCCTTGCAAGACTAACAATCACAGGCAAGACTCCCAGAGGCAGAGGCATGATGGGCCTTTTAGAACTTCAACAGCTGGAGGGCCATAGCTTGAAGACCCCTGTTTTAGGACCTAAAAGCACCCTGACCTTTGACCCCAATACTAATTCTGACAATGACCTAGATGATGTGTTGGGGGTCAAAGGTCAGGGTGCTTTTAGGTCCTTTAACAGGGGTCTCCAAGCTATGGCCCTCCAGCTGTTGAAGTTCTAAAAGTCCCATCATGTCTCTGGGAGTCTTGCTTGTGGTTGTCAGTCTTGGAAGGCCTCGTGGGACCTGCAGTTCCTCAACACCTGGTGGGCCATAGTTTGGAGACCCCCTGACCTAGAACAAAAAAGGCCACTCTTGTTTTCTGGGCCCTACAACAAATAACATTCACACATCTGGTGATCGTCAGGAGCAGGAGAATCGTTCACCCGCGGTCTCCGCATTTCTGACTTCTTAATATTTGTCTTGTAGGCCAGTCATGGTGATGAAGCCACCAAGCTGCTGCAGCAACAGTTGCTCGAGGCCAACCTGCGAGCCAGCGAGTACAGGCAGCAGCTCCTGGCAAAGGAACAGGAAGCGGAAAGCTACAGGCTGAAGCTGGAAAACCTGACGAGAGGCAGCACGTGAACGGAGACGACTCCACCGAGGTGGTAGAAGAGGGAGACACCATTATCGTGTCAACAGAGGAGCTGGAGGTCACGGAGGTAGAGACAGTGGAACACCACAATGACATTACCGCCATGTGACGCCGGCGGCCTCGCGAAGGTCTCAGATGTACAGAACTTGTGAGACGTCTCAGGAGAAGCTGCAGGGAGGGCTGAAGTTTGGTGACCTGCTGTCCTCAACGTTGGAGGCTCATCAGACGCTCTTCCAAAGTGCTGAATTGTCACCCTCTTCCCCTCTATGGCTTCCATTCCAGGTGACCCAGCAGCTTTTGGGCGCTTAAGAAAAGTCGCGCGTAGGTTGGCCTTTCAAGCTAGCCTGCCTCCACCGTGGGCATTTCAAAGCGAGCGTTATGACGGGGACAATGATGGGATCCTGACCTCGCTTTGAAGTGTTTTCTTGGGTTGTACCCAAGTGAGGTGCCTACAGACACCGGTGTGGATCTTGGACTTTGGTTCTCCACCCTAATAGAGGTTAATCTTTGTGACTTCAACCAGGGGTGTCCAACTGGCGGCCCTCCAACTGTTGCCAAACTACAAGTCCCATCATGCCTCTCTGCCGTTGGGAGTCGTGCTTGGAACTGTCAGCCTTGCAATGCCTCATGGGACTTGTAGTTTGGCAACAGCTGGAGGGCCACCAGTTTGACACCCGTGGTGAAGATTATTCAGGAGCATTGCATTCCATGTCAGGACTAGGAGACCTCGCCTGTGACCGCCATGACAGCCAATTATGGTGACCACATGGGGTTTGTTGACAGCCAATTATGGTGACCACATGGGGTTTGTTGACAGCCAATTATGGTGACCACATGGGGTTTGTGGACAGCCAGTTATGGTGATCACATGGGGTTTGTTGACAAACAATAATTGCAGGTTTCACAGTATATAAAATATATTTAATTAAATGTATACACGCTCTGCTCTGATTGGTTGATTTACTAAAACTGGATCAGCTGTGCACAGTAGCCAACCGGCTTCTAACTTGTGACAATAAAGCCGACCATTTATGGATTGAATTCTGAAAGAAATTTTCGTGCAAACATTTTTCTAAGAATTTCCGTTCGAAAATGTTTTCTGAGAATTGTTTTTGTTCGGAAATCTTTTCTGAGAATTTTTTTCGTTCGAAAATCCTTTTCTGAGAATTTCTTTTGTGAGAAAATCTTTTCTGAGAATTTTTTTCGTGAGAAAATCTTTTCTGAGAATTTTTTTCGTTTGGAAAATCTTTTCTGAGAATTGTTTTTGTTCGAAAATTTTTTTTGAGAAAATCTTTTATTCTGAGAATTTTTTTTCGAAAATCTTTCGAAAATCTTTTCTGAGAATTTTTTTGTTTTGTTCGAAAATCTTTTCTGAGAATTTTTTTTGTTCGAAAATCTTTTCTGAGAATTTTTTTTGTTCGAAAATCTTTTCTGAGAAATTTCTCTTTCCAAAAATCTTTTCCAAGAATGTTTATCTCGAATTTTGCACCATTAGAGGGCCACGGCAAGGGCCCATTTGTTGAGCGACCATCGAATTGGAGTGATCTGGCATGTTGGGAAATTTGTTGGCTGAATCAGTGATGGGAGAATCGTGTGAGAAATGTAGTCGAAAGAGAAAATTCTTTTCTGTAGCAACAGGAGCTGGAATTTAAAGGCTTAGTTGGTTGAATTTTGAAATCAATGGCGGCACGGATTATAAAACGCACAAAAATTCCGATTTTTCTAAAGAAAATTTGTTTGGAATTTGACCCGTGTGTGGCCTGCATTAAAAAACTCGGAAGCTGATTGGTTTCTATGCACAGCTGCACCAGATTTTGCGCACTCCAATTTTAGTAAAGCGACCCCCATAGTGTAAAGGAAAACAAAATCTGCAATTGTTTGTTTTTAAAGGTCATAGTTCTGCGTCAACACCGTGAAAATCATTTTTGGGCGGGTTCACCTGCAAATCTTCACTCTTCTGAGTTGATCTCGGCCACTCCCTCTTTTGTTGACCTCATACTGGAGGGGCTGGGCCGAGCATGACAAATACCGGGAAATTTTCATGTGAACCTATCCGCCAATATCTATGGATAACATAAAAAAAAAAAAACTTTTTTTTTCCTTCCTTGCCTTTTTTCATTTTTTTTTTCCTTTTTTTCTTCTTTCTTTTTTTCCTTTTTTTTTTTTTCTTTTTTTTTTTTCTCTTTTTTTTTTTCCTTTTTTCCTTCCTTTTTTTTTTCCTTTTTTCTTTTTTTTCCTTTTTTTCCTTTTCTTTTCCTATTTTTTCCTTTTTCCTATTTTTTTCCTTTTTTCCTTTTTTTTTTTCCTTTTTTCTTTTTTTTTCTTTTTTTTTTTTTTTTTTTTTTTCCTTTTTTTCCTTTTTTTTTTTTCTTCTTTTTTTCTTTTTTTTTTTTCCTTTTTTTCCTTTTTCTTTTTTACTTTTTTTCTTTTTTTTTTCCTTTTCTTTTTTTTTTTCCTTTTTTTTTTTTCCTTTTTTTTTTTTTTCTTTTTTTTTCCTTTTTGTTTTCTTTCATTTTTTTTTATGCTCCATTTGACTTCCATGTTGGCAGCAGGCTCGCTTTTAAAGTGCAATCCACATACCCGTAAATGTGAGGCTGGTATGTAGAGATGCCTCCAGAGACTTTCCAGTGTAGTTTTTGGCTTCTAAACCACAAATCCTTTTTTTATTCTTGTTTATTTTATGTTTTATTATGAATTATAAACACCTTTATTTATATATATATATATATATGTGAAACAGAGCATCAGATTATCGCATACATTTAGTTTTTTTTTTTTTTTTTTTTTGGGATCTGTATCTGAACTACTAGTGCATCATGGTCACAGTTGTACAGCTTTCTTGATATTGGGACCCCCGAGTGTCTGTGTGGCCCTTTGGAGTGCAGGGAGCTCTAGCTTCCAGTATATAGTGACAGTCCAGGTTCTCCATTCAGGACCCCCCAGGTATGGACTGCGGCACAGTCTCATTCACACTGAGGAGCGATTTGCGGTTGGATCGCTCTTCAGGCGGCTGGGTTCTCAGGAAAGCATACTTTCGCGTAGCTGCACAACAAAATGCAATGCAGTTTAGGAGATGGGAGGGGCTACCATTAATTCTAATGACACCCCCACACACTGGGAACTGCACTGCACTATGCAGTGTTTGGTTTTTTTTTTTTTGTTTTTTTCTTGTTTTTTTTTTTCTTTGTTTGTATTTTTTCTTTTTTGTTTCATTTTTGTTTTTGTTTTTTTTTACTACTTGTTTTTTCTTTTTGTTTAATTTTTGTTTTTTTTTCTTGTTTTTGCTTCTTTTTTTTTTTTCTTTGTTTTTGTTTCATTTTTGTTTTTTTTTTTTTTGCTTTTTTTTTTTTTTTTTTGCTTTTTTTTGTTAATTTTTTTTCTTTTTTTAAGGTGCAAGGGCCTTTTTTTTTTTTTTTCTCTGTATTTTTCATTTGATGAATGAATGGGCAGCCGTGGGGAAACCGCATAGATGTGATCCAGGGCTCAGAACATTTCACACAGGGTGAGGGAGGCCTCCTACTGCCCGGCTTGAACCCCTCAAGTGGCTAAGGGGTCCTTGCAGTGCACCCCCCCCCCCCTTCACTTAACCGAAAGAGACACGGGTGTATGTCCTGCTGCAGTCGCTAAGCAAAGCAACCACAGCCGTGCCATGTGTACACAGCCAGCCTTTGTGGCTCAAGAGGGTAGCGGTTGGGGAGTGGTAACCGTGCAGCTCAACCGAGGATTTTTACCATCCCCCCAACCTAATGTGTGAGATCCGCTTGCACTGTCTGTGCTCCCTCCCCTTTCAGAAAGGTGACAGCTTCTCCCTCCCTTTTTTTTTTAATGTATTTATAATATCATGTTTCTGGGTTGGATGTTTCTAGACACACGGAGAGATGTTATATATTTAGGGGATGCGTTGAGCTGAAACGAGAGCGCTCCATTCCCTAGGCAAGAATTTTTTTTATTTTTTTTTTTTTTTTTTTCTATTTTATTTATTCTATTTTATTTATTCTATTTTATTTTTTTTTTCTATTTTTGTTTATTTTATTTTTCTATTTTTGTTTATTTTTTTTGTTCTATTTTTGTTTATTTTATTTTTCTATTTTTGTTTATTTTATTTTTTTAAATAGCATGGTAAGGGTTTAGAATCCCTCTTATTATCTGATAAAATTTGCTCTCATTAATTGTCGTAATCCCCCGATGTCATCGGGAATGACAGTGGTGAATCTTGTTCTGTCGATAGGTGGGGATTCCCCTCCGGCCGTAGATGGATTGAATCTCGGGTAGTTCAGCAGGGACCGGCAAAGTTTCGATCTATGGGCAGGCTGGTTGTACTGAAGCTGATCTATCGATCAACACATCGATCGTTCAACCAGCTTGTCAGATATTTTTTTTCTTCTGCGTGCGATCACTGCCAGCGGCCATAACCTCCAGCGGTGATCTGGTGAGAATTGAGCACAGATTCCCGCGCTGGTTGCGTCGGATCGAGGAGCGCGCTCGTGCTTTGTGTTGCATTGGAAAGTTGTCACTCGCTTGCTGCAGTCTACAGGACAGGAAATGGCGGGGAATCTCCCCAACTATACAAAGATGGCAAAAAAAAATGGACGGCAATTTTAACCCTCACCCCACCCCCCCTCTACTCTATCCAAAATCTTAAAAAAAAAAAAAAAAAAAAAAAAAGGTCACTTCACAGGGGCTGAAGAACAGTGTGAACAGCAAGCTTTGTTGAAGCTTTTAAAGTACCAATCAGCTCCAGTTTGTAAATGGTGAACACAGACCCTAATGGGAGGGCTGATTGCCACTTCAAGCAAGCTGCTAGCAGGCTTCCAACAAGCTTCAAGAAGTGCTGAACCTGCTAGGAGCTTGTGTGGTTTTTTTTTTTTTTTTTTTTTTTTTGTGTATTTTTGGGGGTTTGCTTTTTTCTTTTCTTTTTTTTTTTTTTTTTTGTGCGTGTTTTATTCCAATTTTTTCCCTGTTTTACTTGTGGTTTCTTTATTTCTTTTCGTTTTGTTTTTTTGGCAGAGTTGGGTTTTTATTTTTTTTATTTTTGTGGGTTTTTTTTTTTGGTTTTCTTTTCCTGTTTATTTGTGTGTCTGTGCTTTTTGTGTGTGTGTGTTTTATTTAAAAAATTTTCCTATCGTATTTGTGGGTTTTTTTTTCCCTGTTGTTTTTTTTTTTTTTTTTTTTTCATTTTTGGGTGGTTTTGTTTGGAGAGTTTTTTTCCTTTTGCGGGTTTTTTTTTTGTTCGTGTTTTATTCCAAATTTGTTTCCTGTTTACTTGTGGTTTCTTTATTTCTTTTTGTTTTTTTTTTTGTTTTTTTGGTGGGGTTGGGTTTTTGTGGTTTTTTTTTTTTTGTTTGTTTTTTTTTCCCCCTGTTTGTGTGTCTGTGCTTTGTGTGCGTGTGTGTGTTTTTTTTATTTAAAAATTTTCCTATTGCATTTGTGGGTTTTTTTAATATTTTTTTGAGTGGTTTTTGTTTGGAATAAAACACGAACAAAAAACCCACAAAAAAGAAAAAAAAAACCTCTCCAAACAAAACTACTAAAAAAATGCAAAAAAAAAGAAAAAAAAAACACAAATACAATAGGAAAATGTTTAAATAAAAACACACACAAAGAGCACAGACACACAAACAGGAAAAAAAAAAAAAAGAAAACCAAAAAAAAAAAATACCAAATACCACAAAAAACAAAAACCCAACTCCGCCAAAAAAAAAAAAATTTAAAATAAAGAAACCACAAGTAAACAGAAAAAAAAAATTGGTATAAAACACAAACAAAAAACCCACGTTCTTTTTTTTTTTTTTTTTTTTTGGCGGGTCGGGATTTTGTTTTTTATTTTTGTGGTATTTGGTTTTTCTTTTTTTGTGTGTTTTATTTAAAATTTTTCCTATTGTGTTTGTGGTTTTTTTTTTTTTTTTTTTTTTTTTTTTTGGGGGGGGGTTATTAATCGTGTTTTATTCCAATTTTTTTTTCCCTGTTTACTTGTGGTTTCTTTATTTCTTTTCGTTTTGTTTTTTTGGCGAGGTTGGGTTTTTGTTTATTTATATTTTTTTTCCTGTTTGTGTATGTGAGCGCGCGCATGGTATTTTTTTTTTTTTTGGGGGGGGGTTCTTTTCTTTTAATCGCATCTATTCGAATAAATTAGCGGTCACCACTTTTTTTGCAGGGGCGTCGGCTGGCTTGTCTTTCTTAAATCCTGCCTGAGCCATAATTGGATCCCTTCGTGACGACACGCGCGGGGGATGCTGAGGCCGGGCGGAAGAGATTGACACGTCGATACCAAATTTGTATTAATGCCGAGCGCAGCAGAATAACAAAGCCCGGCGTCTGGGGCTGAGCCGCGAGGTTACGCCGCTCTGACAAGAGTGTCTCCAATCGGCGCTCCGTCGCCATGGCAGCCGACCTCGGCCCACTTAATATTCATTAAAAACCTGCGAGGTTCGGATTTAGCGGCCCGTAGCAGCAGTCGCTCTTCATTAACTTGACGTTACATCTCCCCTTTTCTTTTTTCTTTCTTTTTTTTTTTTTTTTTTTTTTTGAATGTGGCCATTTTTTTTAAAAACGCCCAATAGGATTTAAAAAATAAAAAAAGGATGCTTTTAGGATGTGCTTTATAGTTCCAGGGTTTAGGCACGCGAGGCGGGAGGGGCTTTTTTTATTAAAAATAATAAAACTGGTTATAATCCTTGTTTTTAAGTTGAAGTTTTAGCACTTTTCTACCACACCCATTTACATTTTTTGTTTTTTGACATTTTTGCATGGGTTAACCCCTTCTCATCCACCCTGGGGGGGGGGGGGTTATATTGGCTGATCATGTGACCACTGTAAATGGCTGTTACAGTGGTACCCAATATTGTCCGTGATTTTACAGGTCATCCGGTTTAGAGATTACTGTGGATGGTCTGAGAATTATTGGTCTCACTCAGACGTTTGAGGTGATACCCGATGAAACCTTTTTGTTCTTAATTTTTTTTTTTCTTTTTAACTGGAGGGAGCTGCAGCACACAGTCTGTGATTGACAACTTCAGCTCTGTTTCCGTGTAAAAGGGGGGGGGTGTGTCTTCCCTTTTTTTTTTTTTTTTTTTTTTTTTTTTTTTTCGTTTTTTCCCTTTTTTTTTTTCTTCCCTTTTTTTTTTTTTTTTTTTGTTTCTTCCCGTTTTTCTTTTTCTTTCCCTTTTTTCTTTCTTTTTCTTTCCCTTTTTTTTCTTTTACTTCCCTTTTTTTTCTTTTTTTTCTTTTACTTTCCCCTTTTTTTCTTTTTTCTTTTACTTTCCCCTTTTTTTCTTTTTTCTTTTACCTTCCCCTTTTTTTCTTCTTTTACTTTCCCCTTTTTTTTCTTTTTTCTTTTACTTTCCCCTTTTTTTTTTTTTTCTTTTTTCTTTTACTTTCCCCTTTTTTTTCTTTTTTCTTTTACTTTCCCCTTTTTTTTTCTTTTTTCTTTTACTTTCCACTTTTTTTCTTTTTACTTTTACTTTCCCCTGTTTTTTTTTTTTTTACTTTTACTTTCCCCTGTTTTTCTTTTACTTTCCCCTTTTTTTTTCTTTCCCTTTTTTTTCTTCCCTTTTTTTCTTTTTCTTTCCCTTTTTCTTCTTCCCCTTTTTTTTTTTTCTTTTTCTTTCTTCCCCTTTTTTTTCTTTCCTTTTCTTCCCTACAATCAGCTCTCACTGAGCTGCCCCCTACTTTCTGAGAGCTCAGACAAGCGGTATAAATTCTTTGAATAGATGTAGAGGAGAAGGCCACAGATAAACCGGTACAACTCGCGTAGGAGGATTTTGTTTCCTCTGTGTATCACCTGAGGCCAGCCACTTCACTGGGCATCGGTAAGGGTTTACTACCACGCTAAAGTAAAACTAAAGGCAAACTTTTTTCCATTCTGGATAGAGTAAGAGAGGATTATCACCCCTCTGTTGTTCTTCTGTCATCTTCGTCCCTTTCGGGAGATCTCCCTTCACTTCCTGTTCAATAACAGAAAGTGAGGAAATCCCTCTAATCGTGAGGGAGATCCTGGTTGTCACCAGAACTAGTGGAAGGTTCCTGTTCTGGTGACAACCCAAAATGTTGGGGTTTTCTTTCTGTTGGTGGTGATGGTAAACAGGACAAATAGGGTGCCAATGGGGGGCACAGACAGCAGTTCACACCTGGCGGGTGGTCTAGGCCTCCTATGTCAAGGTGTAATAGACGTGACAGGTCCTCTTTATGGTAACATTAGGGGCCTGGTAGACTTGGGGGGTTGATTACTTGAGTGCAAAATCTGGTGCAAGCTCTGCATGGTAGCCAATCGGCTTCTAACTTGTTCAATTTTGACAGGAATCCTGGAAGCCGATTGGCTACCATGTGCAGCTGCAGCAGATTTGCACACTCCAGTTTTAGTAAATGCTTCATCGGGGCTCCGGACGGGGCGGGGCTCCAGAGGGGACGGGGGGGGCTCCAGAGGGGACGGGGCGGGGCTCCAGAGGGGGGGCGGGGCGGCGGGCTCCTCACCACTGGACCCCTAGAGGAAGCTGATCATGCGTAGATAGTTCTTGATCAGCTTCATCCCCGACCACAGTAGCCAGGAAGTGACCACTTCCAACCCCCGAAGTGATCGTTGTCGTTTCCACATTCGTTCGCTGGAGGTGAAGACCAGCAAATGGATGTTTGCTGATTTTCCCCCCCCTCTGCTGTACTCGCTGACACCTGCCGTACCCGTCCTGGACCTGCAGGTAGGACAGCGGAGCTTCAGATTCAGGGCAGGAGTGCGTTTTAAAAGCCCTTGCTACCCGTTGTTAATCTAAATCTTGCCTTCCTCCCCTCCCCCATCAACATTCTGTAAATAAAGCCGTTTTCTATTTTCATGATCTACCTTGATGTCATCACTGGGTCCCTGTGCTTCTCTATGCAATGCAGGCATATCATGGCTGGTAGGAGGGGGGGGGGCCTGTACATAGCTTCCCGAAAACATCACAGCACCCCTGCCTCAGTCCTCCTCTCGAGCCCCCAGCCCTCCTCTCGAGAGCCCCCCCTCCCCGAGAGCCCTCAGCCCTCCTCCCCGAGAGCCCTCAGCCCCCCTCCCCGAGAGCCCTCAGCCCCCCTCCCCGAGAGCCCTCCCCCGAGAGCCCTCAGCCCTGATGCAAGCAATGGGAGGGGTTAGACGATTTAAAAAAAATTCTTCGATGGGTGGGCGTCAGTCTGGAGAAGTGGGCGTTCCTGTGTATTTACATGGGTAACGCCCACATGTGACACTGAGTCTCCATGATTGAAAGAACTGAAATCCAATGAAGGAAAAGGGGCGGGCCAAAGAGGAGAGATTATGTTGGACGTCCTCCAGACAGGAAAGGAGGCGGAGCTCTATCTGGCTGCAGCTTCTAATGCACACGGTGAGAAGCTCGCAGCGTGCGGTGAAATCAGAGTAAGCCCTTTCAGCTGTTACAACCATGCCAGACTGAAGGGCACTAAAGAAAAAAAAATTGCTGCAGTCAACGTTTTGTCGTCTATGAGATCGACTTTCCTGGATTTTTAAAAATGGCGCCCTGCTCTGGGGGGTTCTGTGAGAAGTTGCCCCCCCCCCCCCCCGTCCCCTCCCCCCACTTTTTCTGTGTATAGGCAAATTGCTTGTCCTGCTTAAAGAAGACTTTTCTGCATCCAGCAAAGCCCGGCCATATTTATATGTTCTCCCCTCTTGTAAAGTGTTACCTTTTAAAGCTTTATGTACAGTAAGTTTAATTTTTATCCGAAATATTTTTGTAAAATTTTTTTTTTTTTTTTTTTCTTTGGTGGAAAATGTTTGGCGTTTTTTTTGTTTATAAATGTGATATGATCAATATGTGTCATACTTTTTTCTACTAATTTGTAAAGATTTTTTATATTTTAATAAATGATTTATATTTTGAACTCTACCCCTTGTCCTTTTTTTTTTTTTTTTTTTTTTTTTGAGCTAGTCTTCTGTTTACTTTCTTCTTGGGTCCTTTTTTTTTCTGAGTGTCTGAGGCAGCACCTCCCTATTGGATGGCTAGGATCCAGAGGAGGATGGCATCTTAGGGAGGTGGTAGGGTGTTGGTGATCCTGTGACGCCACCACTCCTGAGTCTTTTCTTCTGTTTACTTCCTTGGGTCCTTCGAGGGTCCAAGTCAGTGCCTTCCTATTGGATATCCAGAGGAAAAGGGAGGTGAAGTCTTCTGTTTACTTCCTCCTTGGGTCCTTCGAGGGTCCCAAGTCAGTGCCTTCCTATTAGATATCTAGAGGAAAATGGTGAGCCTGAGTCTTCTGTTTACTTCCTCCTTGGGTCCTTCGAGGGTCCAAGTCAGTGCCTTTCTATTAGATATCCAGTGGTGGGGTTCTCTCAGGATCCAGAAGAAAATGGCTTCAACCTAGTGTGGGGCAGTAGGGTATTGGTGGGCCTGAGTCTTCTGTTTACTTCCTTGAGTCCTTCGAGGGTCCAAGTCAGTGCCTTTCTAGTAGATGTCCGGTGGTGGGGTTCTCAGAATCCAGAAGAAAATGGCATCATCCTAGGGTGGGGCAGAAGGGTATTGGTGAGCTTGAGTCTTCTGAGTTCATCCTCTTCGGGTCCTTCATTGAGTTTCCAAGTCAGTACCTTTCTATTAGATGTCCGGTGGTGGGGTTCTCCCAGGATCCAGAAGAAAATGGCATCATCCCAGTGTGGGGCAGTAGGGTATTGGTGAGCCTGAGTCTTCTGTTTTACTTCTTCCTTGGGTCCTTCGAGTGTCCACGTCAGTGCCTCCCTATTGGATGGCTAGGATCCAGAGGAGGACGGCATCTTAGGGTGGCGGTAGGGTATTGGTGATCCTGTGATGCCACCACTCCGAGTCTTTTCTTCTGGTTACTTCCTCCTTGGGTCCTTCGAGGGTCCAAGTTAGTGCCTTTCTATTAGATATCCAGTGACCCACCATGTGAGGTTTTGCCCCACAGTTCTCTCAGGATCCAGAAGAAAATGGCTTCACCCTAGTGTGGGGCAGTAGGGTATTGGTGAGCCTGAGTCTTCTGTTTACTTCTTCCTTGGGTCCTTCGAGGGTCCAAGTCAGTGCCTTTCTATTAGATATCCAGTGGTGGGGTTCTCTCAGGATCCATAAGAAAATGGCATCCTCTCAGGGTGGGGCAGAAGGGTATTGGTGAGCCTGAGTCTTCTGTTTTACTTCTTCCTTGGGTCTTTCGAGTGTCCAAGTCAGCGCCTCCCTATTGGATTGCTAGGATCCAGAGAAGGATGGTATCTTAAGGCGGCGGTAGGGTATTGGTGATTCTGTGACGCCACCACTCCCGAGTCTTTTCTATTGTTTACTTCCTCCTTGGGTCTTTCTTCGAGAGTCCAAGTCAGTGTCTTCCTATTAGATGTCCAGTGTCGAGTTACTTCAGGATCCAGAAAGCCATGGTATTTTGGGGGAGGGGTTGGTAGGGTATTTGTGATCCTGCCCACCTGATTTTTCAATGGTTAAAGCCCTACTCTAGCGTCAATGTCAACCGCTGATCACCCCCACTCTAGGTTTTTTTTTTTTTTTTTTTGCTATCAATTAAACTGAAAACCTATTTTTACTTGCTGAAAGCTGCAGTCATGTGATGCCACCAAGCTGAGTCTTCTGTTTAATTCCTCCTCTGGTCTTTTGAGTGCCTTTCTATTAGATGTCCAGTGGTGGGGTCCAGAAGAAAATGGCATCATCTCAGGGTGGGGTTGTAGGGTATTGGTGAGCTTGTGTCTTCTGAGTTCTTCCTCCTTGGGTCCTTTTGAGTTTCCAAGTCAGTGCCTTCCTATTAGATATCCGGTGGTGGGGTTTTCTCAGGATCCAGAAGAAAATGGCTTCACCCTAGTGTGGGGCAGTAGGGTATTGGTGAGCCTGAGTCTTCTGTTTACTTCTTCCTTGAGTCCTTTGAGGTCCAAGTCAGTGCCTTTCTATTAGATATCCAGTGGTGGTGTCTCTCAGGATATAGAAGAAAATGGCGTCCTCCTCAGTGTGGGACAGTAGGGTATTGGTGAGCCTGAGTCTTCTGTTTTACTTCTTCCTTGGGTTCTTCGAGTGCCCAAGTCAGTGCCTCCCTCTTGGATGGCTAGGATTCAGAGGAGGATGTCATCTTAGGGAGGTGGTAGGGTATTGGTGATCCTTTGACGCCACCACTCCCGAGTCTTTTCTTCTGGTTACTTCCTCCTTGGGTCCTTCAGGGAACCAAGTCAATGCCTTTCTATTAGATATCCAGTGGTGGGGTTCTCTCAGGATCCAGAAGAAAATGACATCATCCCAGGGTAGGGCAGGAGGGTGTTGGTGAGCCTGAGTCTTCTCTTTTACTTCTTCCTTGGGTTCTTCGAGGCCCAAGTCCGTGCCTCCCTATTGGATGGCTAGGATCCAGAGGAGGATGGCATCTTAGGGAGGTGGTAGGGTATTGGTGATCCTTTGACGCCACCACTCCCGAGTCTTTTCTTCTGGTTACTTCCTCCTTGGGTCCTTCGGGGAACCAAGTCAGTGCCTTTCTATTAGAGATCCAGTGGTGGGGTTCTCTTAGGTTCCAGAAGAAAATTACATCATCCCAGGGTAGGGCAGAAGGGTATTGGTGAGTCTGAGTCTTCTGTTTACTTCCTCCTCGGGTCCTTCAAGTGTCCAAGTTGGTGCCTTTCTATTGGATAGCCAGAGGTAGGGTTCTCTTAGGATCCAGAAAAGATGGCATCTCAGGGGGGCGGTAGGCTATTGGTGATCTTGCCCATCTGATCCTTCAATGGTTAAAGCCCTACACTGGAGCCACTATCAACCCCTGATTTCCCCCCCCCCCCCAATCCATACACACACCTTTATCTAATAGCCATAAACCCTAATCTGAATGCCCATTTTTATTCTTGCCATAACCTGTGGTCATGTGATGCCCGTTATCAGATACAACTTACTATCCAGCAGGGGAGGGATGAAAGAAGCACAGAGCCGCAAAATGGAAGAAGGGAGTAGGGATATCCTTGTGCTGCAGATCCTCAGGTGCTGCTTCCCCTCCAGCAAGCAGAATGATGAGTGGTCAATACGAAATCTCACTCCAAATCACATTCAGAACAGGAGTGCCTAGGCACAGGAAGTGCACTGCTCTTTCTCAGGAGGAATTGGAAGATCATGGGTATTGTGTTAGGGTAGTGCCTAGGCACAGTTTGCATTTCTAGATATTTCCTGTAAGATGCAAGTCTTCCTATTTTCGAGCCCAGGTCCACTTTAAGTTAACCTGGGCTCTGTTATTTCTCCTTCGAGCCGTGTGGAACTCCCTGGGCGAGTGCCTGCAAAACACGTAAAGCTAAAGCCCCCCCGGTCTAAACAGTGTGGTTATTGTAATAAAGTCCCACAAGACCAGGCCGGACCCTTTTTGCTACAAGTGTATCCACAAGTTGTCAGGAAAAGAAACCTCGGCGGTTATGAAGGAGTTTGTCGGTGCAAACGGAAATGTTAGCCACTAGAGATGAGCGAAGAAATATGAAAATTCGATTCGACTGATTCGGCGAATTCGTGGACAATATTCGATTCGAGTCGAATAAATTCGCTGTGAATTTAACTTAAAAAAGGGTGTTTCTAGCTTCAGAGAGACTTAATATTAGTGCAGGACACTGTACCTTTAATTTAAATGCCCTTGGAGTCTGCTGGGGAAGAGAAATAATACTGTCAGTCAGTATGACATGCAGATGAGTGCCGTCGATCTTAGAATCACCGCACACTTCACTCCTTTGGCCAGTCACGGGGCCAAAACAGTGTTTGGAGCCACAGTGTGGCGGTGGAGGCAGCAGCAATGGGAGGCCATACAGCAACCTATGACAAATGGAAACCAGCAGGAGTGTGAGGAGACCTGAAAGTGGCACATGGCAGAGTGGGAGCAATGGGAGGCGGTACAGGGACCCAGGTCACACTGTGGGCCAGCAGCAGCGTGACCAGGCGGTACGGGGGCCCATGGCAGATTTGGGGCCTGGCAGCACCTATGGGTGGCCTGTAATCTGCCAGCACCTTATGACAAAATGGAACCCTGGGCTGGGGCAGGCAGAACCGCCGTATCTTTATCACGGTTTTCCCAGGCCACCGAATGGCGACGCTGCATATGCTGACGCAACGCTGTAGTCCCAACATGGGCCCCCTGGCCACGCTTGACTTTCTGGCCACATAGTCGACATAACGGCTACGTTTACTTCCTCGGCGCTTGATTGCCACACCGCAGAGTAGGAAACTTTGCCTCCGCTACTCCTCACTGGCTGACTGCTGCTTCCTCCGTGCACACCGGCACCACTACTGGCCGTGGTGGTAGGCTGCAGTGTAGCTGGTGCTCTACTCCGTGGCCGTTTGCCTCCACTGACACTGCTGCGACCCTGCTGCCTCCTGGCAGCAGCAATGGGAGGCCGTACAGGGACCCATGAGAGACTCTGGACTTGGCAGCAGCATGAGGAGGCGGTATATAGGGGCCCATGGCAGATTAGGGAACTGGCAGCAGCTATAGGGGGCCCGTAATCTGCCAGCACCCTATGTCAAAAAATTCAACACACCAGCAGTGTGTGAGGAGACCTGAAAGTGGCACATGGCAGAGTGTGGCGATGGAGACAGCAGCAATGGGAGGCCGTACAGGGACCCATGAGAGACTCTGGACTTGGCAGCAGCATGAGGAGGCGGTATAGGGGCCCATGGCAGTATTAGGGCCTGGCAGCAGCTATGGGAGGTCCGTAATCTGCCAGCACCCTATGTCACTCTCCTCGCCAGTACTTCTTCGCCTGGCTGCTGAAAAGGCCGATGTCTCCCCCGTTCCTGACCGCCCTCTGTTAGCTCTTCCTCACTGTACAGTGGGGCTGAGCCCACAGCATGCGATACTTCGCTTGGTGAGGGAACAGCAAAGGACAGGGGCAGGTAGAGGACACGTGATTTCAGTGGGCTTGCTCCCGGGCCATTGCCAACTAACGGTTGTGTCTGACGTACCCACCGACCGTTGGCTGTAGGTGTCAGAGGTGACCTGGGAAGAGGAAGACGACCGAGCCAACCAATCAATGACGGCAGGGTTGTCGGTGGAGACACGACCGCTGGATGACACCGGGAGCACTGGCCTCTGGCTGCGAATAGTGCTGCCTCGACCCCTTCCTCTGCTGCCACGTCTGCTCGCTCCTGAAACATTGCCTCCTCTGCCACTCCTCTGCATGTTGTCTGACATACTCTTTAATTCAACGATTATGTGTCCCTGAGTAACAATTCTGTGTCCCTGAGTAACAATTCTCTGGCACTCAGTAACAATTCTGTCTGTCCCTGAGTAACAATTCTCTGGCACTCAGTAACAATTCTGTCTGTCCCTGAGTAAAAATTCTGTGGCCCTAATTAAAGTTTCTGTGGCCCTAAGTAACAATTCTCTGGCACTCAGTAACAATTCTGTCTGTCCCTGAGTAACAATTCTCTCTGGCACTCAGTAACAATTCTGTCTGTCCCTGAGTAACAATTCTCTGGCACTCAGTAACAATTCTGTCTGTCCCTGAGTAAAAATTCTGTGGCCCTAATTAAAGTTTCTGTGGCCCTAAGTAACAATTCTCTGGCACTCAGTAACAATTCTGTCTGTCCCTGAGTAACAATTCTCTGGCACTCAGTAACAATTCTGTCTGTCCCTGAGTATGAATTCTGTGGCCCTAACTAGCGTTTCTTTGTCCCTAAGTAACAGTTCTGTGGCCCTGAGTAACAATTCTGTGTCTGTGCGAGTAACAATTCTGTGGCCCTAAGTAACAGTTCTGTGGCCCTCAGTAACAGTTTCTGTGTCTGTGCGAGTAACAATTCTGTGTCTGTGCGAGTAACAATTCTGTGGCCCTAAGTAAAAGTTCTGTGGCCTTCAGTAACAATTCTGTGTCTGTGCGAGTAACAATTCTGTGGCCCTAAGTAAAGTTTCTGTGGCCCTAAGTAACAATTCTCTGGCACTCAGTAACAATTCTGTCTGTCCCTGAGTAACAATTCTCTGGCACTCAGTAACAATTCTGTCTGTCCCTGAGTAAAAATTCTGTGGCCCTAAGTAAAGTTTCTGTGGCCCTGAGTAACAATTCTCTGGCACTCCGTAACAAATTCTGTCTGTCCCTGAGTAACAATTCTCTGGCACTCAGTAACAATTCTGTCTGTCCCTGAGTAAAAAAATTCTGTGGCCCTAAGTAAAGTTTCTGTGGCCCTGAGTAACAATTCTCTGGCACTCCGTAACAATTCTGTCTGTCCCTGAGTATGAATTCTGTGGCCCTAACTAGCGTTTCTTTGTCCCTAAGTAACAGTTCTGTGGCCCTGAGTAACAATTCTGTGTCTGTGCGAGTAACAATTCTGTGGCCCTAAGTAACAGTTCTGTGGCCCTCAGTAACAGTTCTGTGTCTGTGCGAGTAACAATTCTGTGTCTGTGCGAGTAACAATTCTGTGGCCCTAAGTAACAGTTCTGTGGCCTTCAGTAACAATTCTGTGTCTGTGCGAGTAACAATTCTGTGGCCCTAAGTAACAATTCTCTGGCACTCAGTAACAATTCTGTCTGTCCCTGAGTAAAAAATTCTGTGGCCCTAATTAAAGTTTCTGTGGCCCTAAGTAACAATTCTCTGGCACTCCGTAACAATTCTGTCTGTCCCTGAGTAACAATTCTCTGGCACTCCGTAACAATTCTGTCTGTCCCTGAGTAACAATTCTCTGGCACTCAGTAACAATTCTGTCTGTCCCTGAGTAACAATTCTCTGGCACTCAGTAACAATTCTGTCTGTCCCTGAGTATGAATTCTGTGGCCCTAACTAGCATTTCTTTGTCCCTAAGTAACAGTTCTGTGGCCCTGAGTAACAATTCTGTGTCTGTGCGAGTAACAATTCTGTGGCCCTAAGTAACAGTTCTGTGGCCCTCAGTAACAGTTCTGTGTCTGTGCGAGTAACAATTCTGTGTCTGTGCGAGTAACAATTCTGTGGCCCTAAGTAAAGTTTCTGTGGCCCTCAGTAACAGTTCTGTGTCTGTGCGAGTAACAATTCTGTGTCTGTGCGAGTAACAATTCTGTGGCCCTAAGTAAAGTTTCTGTGGCCCTAAGTAACAAATTCTCTGGCACTCAGTAACAATTCTGTCTGTCCCTGAGTAACAATTCTCTGGCACTCAGTAACAATTCTGTCTGTCCCTGAGTAAAAATTCTGTGGCCCTAAGTAAAGTTTCTGTGGCCCTGAGTAACAATTCTCTGGCACTCCGTAACAATTCTGTTTGTCCCTGAGTATGCATTCTGTGGCCCTAACTAGCGTTTCTTTGTCCCTAAGTAACAGTTCTGTGGCCTGAGTAACAATTCTGTGTCTGTGCGAGTAACAATTCTGTGGCCCTAAGTAACAGTTCTGTGGCCCTCAGTAACAGTTCTGTGTCTGTGCGAGTAACAATTCTGTGTCTGTGCGAGTAACAATTCTGTGGCCCTACGTAACAGTTCTGTGGCCTTCAGTAACAATTCTGTGTCTGTGCGAGTAACAATTCTGTGTCTGTGCGAGTAACAATTCTGTGGCCCTAAGTAAAGTTTCTGTGGCCCTAAGTAACAATTCTCTGGCACTCAGTAACAATTCTGTCTGTCCCTGAGTAACAATTCTGTGGCCCTAAGTAAAGTTTCTGTGGCCCTGAGTAACAATTCTCTGGCACTCAGTAACAATTCTGTCTGTCCCTGAGTATGAATTCTGTGGGCCTAACTAGCGTTTCTTTGTCCCTAAATAACGATTCTGTGGCCCTCATTAACAAGTCTGTGTCCCTGAGTAATGGTTCTCTGTCCCTAAGTAACTTTTCTCTGTCCCCAATTATCGTTTCTGTGGCCCTAACTCTGTCCCTGTCCCTAGTACAGAGCGGTCTGCCTCTGTTCAATGACTGCAGGCAAATTAAGAATTCCAAAATGGCCGCTATTTATAGCTCGACCATTACACAGTGCTGGCTGGCTGGCTGCTGATTGGCTGATGCGATCACATGTAGTTGAGGAATGCATTATGGGTCAGCGCGCCTTGTCTGCGCGCCTTCCCAGACATCCCCGCTCCGTCGCCGCACATGTCAGCCGCCATTTTCTGAAAATTTCGATTCGCGCGTCCGAATTAGGCTATTTTTCGGATTCGGCACGAATCGAAATTTTTCCGATATTCGACTCGAATTCCACTTCGGATACTTTGATTCGCTCATCTCTATTAGCCACCTTACAATCCTTCAAGACAGCCCTGACATCCAGGGAGGTGGATGCCTGATCCTCTAGGGAAGGGTCTTCTTCCCAGGACGGAGCTTGGGCGGCTAAGCAGTGGGGGATTTGGGACCCTCATCCTCTGAGGTCACAGAGGAGGAAGTCTTAGAGGGTTAAGCAGTGGGAGATTTTGGACCCTCATCCTCTCAGGTCATAGAGGAGGAAGTCTTAGAGGAGGCAGAGATTTCTGGCCAAAGGTCCCTGGAAGAAGGCAAAAATTTGGAAGTTGCGAGTCGGGCTAGCGAGGAATCTAGACCGGGTAGACTCCTTTTTGCCCTGGCAGATATGGATGGGCTCCTAAGGGCTATCTATTCCTCGGAGGACATTCCAGAACCACCAATGCAGATCTCAGCCCAGGATGAGATATATTGGGGGTTGGTGAGGCTGCATGCTAGGGCGCTACCCATGCACCAAACTCTCAAAGATATTGTCCTGAGAGTGGAAGGATTCTAAGAGAGAGGTCCTAAAATTGAAGACCAGGAGGAGGGGGTACCCCTTTGGGGAAGAAGAGGAAGAGAAATTCCTCAAAACTCCCAAATTAGATGGTGTTATTGCAAGTATCTAAGAAGTCTGACCTGTTCTTTGAGGCTCTGGTAACATCAGAGATCAGATGGACCTTAGGTCCGAGACCATGTTGCGTAGACCCTGATATGCCAATGCCGCTACTATGGCCTCAGCCCTGGCATCCGCCTACGTCGCTAGAAATGGTGACACTTGGATGCGTAGAGTAATTGACCACGTCTCTTGGGGTACCAAGAACTAAGGCAAAGCCCAGTCAGAAGAGGAGAGGACAGGGTAGTACTTAGGATCCTCTTTATTTACCACAAAGTGGCCTTATGGTTTCATAGGACACGTGATTGTCCTGTCATCTTTCTGTCAAAACCCAAGGAATGAAAGGGTTTTTTTTTAGAT
This sequence comes from Staurois parvus, assembly GCA_951230385.1. Taxonomy (NCBI): domain Eukaryota; kingdom Metazoa; phylum Chordata; class Amphibia; order Anura; family Ranidae; genus Staurois; species Staurois parvus. The sequence goes on from CATNWA010000141.1 coordinate 246,315, forward strand.
GTCAGGCGATGTTTACTGACATATTTGAATAGAGTGAGTGACTTCAGGAAGTCGAGCCACCTTCTGATTTTGGTTAAGGGCCCAAGGAAGGGACTGAAAGCCAACAATAGCTAGATGGACTAGACAAGCCATCTCCTTAGCTTCTGAGCAGGCAGGGGTTTCAGTTCCCTCACACGTGAGGGCTCACTGTACTAGAGCGCCAGCGACCTCTTGGGCGGAGAAGGCCGGAGCATCGATTTGAGCAGATCTGGCGAGCAGCCACATGGACAAGCCAGGGCACCTTCGTGAGACACTACAGGGTAGAGTTGTCATCTCGGGACCTGGCGTTCGGCAGGAAAGTATAACAGGTAGTGGTACCACCCTAAGGTAGACCTGAGTTCCTTGAGTTCCTCAGGTGTGCCATCCTGGAAGATGACTTGAGGAAAGTACCAGTTGCAACTTACCGGTATTTTTGGGAAATCTTCCAGGACAGCAGGCCTACTTCCCACCCCGTATCTGGTGCCTTTCATACACCAGGGGGCAGGAACACTCTTCTGTAACTGAGGAGTGGAAGGAAGGGGAATTTAAACTCAATTGTTGACTGTTTCCTATCGGGTGGATCTGGTCTTCTCTCAGATGTGCCGTCCTGGAAGATTTCCCAGACTTCCCATCACCATAAGTGTAGCTGGTACTTTTCTTTTGGTTTTGAAGCTTTCAAAACTGGCCAAATTTTTTTTCTTCCTCTTGTGCCCCACTGTGGAGAATCCTAGTCACTTCCTGTTTATAGAGACACCACAGGAAGTAGGAGTTGATCTTGCCACTGTAAAGAGAAATTCCCTCCTCTGGTAGGAATGTGTGCCCATTGGGATATTGTCTTTCCCCTTCTGTCCTCTAGGGGTCCCAGTGAGAAGGGTGCCTGTCTGTCTTTGCCTTTCTATCTCCCATGCTCTCTCTTTTCCTTTTTAAAAAAGAACGCTGGCTTAAAGTAAGGTGTTAAAAAAAAAAAAAAAAAATTAAGAACATCGAAAGAATAACAAGTCAGTTTGTGCGGCAATATTCAGCTCGCAGCCAAAGATGTGCCCTGCAGTACTTCTTTTCTGCCACTAGATGTCCTCAATGTCATGGGCAGCATCATTCAACCCACTGCCTCTGAGTCTAGATCATCCTGGACCCAGCCCCAGCCTGTGATTGGACAGTAAAACTTAAAAAGAAAAAAAAAAAAAATCAACAGCACAGATCTTCTCTCTGCTCTCTGCTCCTATCAGCGTGCTTCTTGTCATAGTTGGTTGGCCCCTTGTGCTACCCCTACACCCCCCCCCCCCCCACCAAAAATAAAATATATTTAGTGACGTATTCATGGTTACAGAGCTGCATTCATTGTGTCGTTTATATCTGCCCCGAGTTCAGCTGTTAATGTCGTCTAATCTGCCCGTCATTCCGAAATTGGATCATTTATATATTCTGAGCCGCCTTTAGAGAAACTGAGCGATGAATAAAAAAAATAAAGTACATCGATTATACCGTTTTATTTTTCTAGTAACATTAAAGCCTGCCTATAATTCACTCGGATTGCCGATACCCGGATTATCCCTCGCAATGCATTGGCAGCCTGTTTGTTAGCGCACCAAGTAATGGGGCTTTCTGTATGCCCGCTGTGCCCATTATGAGGGGTTCCCACCTTCCCTGTGCTGAGTTCCCGGGTCTGTACGCCCGCTGTGCCCATTATGAGGGGTTCCCACCATCCCTGTGCTGAATTCCCGGGTCTGTACGCCCGCTGTGCCCATTATGAGGGGTTCCCACCATCCCTGTGCTGAGTTCTGGGTCTGTACACCTGTTGTGCCCATTATGAGGGGTTCCCACCATCCCTGTGCTGAGTTCTGGGTCTGTACACCTGTTGTGCCCATTATGAGGGATTCCCACCATCCCTGTGCTGAGTTCTGGGTCTGTACACCTGTTGTGCCCATTATGAGGGATTCCCACCATCCCTGTGCTGAGTTCTGGGTCTGTACATCTGTTGTGCCCATTATGAGGGATTCCCACCATCCCTGTGCTGAGTTCTGGGTCTGTACGCCTGCTGTGCCCATTATGAGGGATTCCCACCATCCCTGTGCTGAGTTCCCGGGTCTGTACGCCTGCTGTGCCCATTATGAGGGGTTCCCACCATCCCTGTGCTGTGTTCCTGGGTCTGTACACCCGCTGTGCCCATTATGAGGGGTTCCCACCATCCCTGTGCTGAGTTCCTGGGTCTGTACACCCGCTGTGCCCATTATGAGGGGATCCCACCATCCCTGTGCTGAATTCTGGGTCTGTACATCTGCTGTGCCCATTATGAGGAGTTCCCACCATCCCTGTGCTGAGTTCCCGGGTCTGTACACCCACTGTGCCCATTATGAGGGGTTCCCACCATCCCTGTGCTGAGTTCCCAGGTCTGTATGCCTGTTGTGCCCATTATGAGGGATTCCCACCATCCCTGTGCTGAGTTCCCGGGTCTGTACACCCGCTGTATCCATTATGAGGGATTCCCACCATCCCTGTGCTGAGTTCTGGGTCTGTACACCTGCTGTGCCCATTATGAGGAGTTCCCACCATCCCTGTGCTGAGTTCCCGGGTCTGTACTCCCGCTGTTTCCATTATGAAGGGTTCCCGCCATCCCTGTGCTGAGTTCCCGAGTCTGTACCCTTGCTGTGCCCATTATGAGGGCTTTTATTTCCAGATGTGCAGCCTATTCATTGGCAGGCAATAACCAGCATGCATTGCCTAAGGCAGGGGTGGGCAACTGTGGCCCTATAGCTGTTGTAGAACTACAAGTCCCATGAGGCAATGCAAAACTGACAGTTACAAGCATGACTCCCAAAGGCAGAGGTATGATGGGATTTGTAGTTCACCAACAGCTGGAGGGCTACAGTTGCCCACCCCTGGCCTAAGGTGATATAACAGGATCCTGCCCGCTTGCTCCGGGGTGTCCCGTCCTCATCAGTCTTTAGGTTGTTTTACAGCCCTGAAGACATCCCTATGAATGGAATTGTGTGTTCTGCTATAATGACGAATGCTCAGTAGGTTTATATAGGGATGACATAATCAATCTCATCTTCCCTGAGACTAGGTGTAACCCCGCCCCCCCCCCATCCTCCCCCCCTTCCCCCGGGGTCCCCCCCTCCACCGGACCCATAAGCTTGCACGCTCCGGTAATCTAAGCTCGCGTTCTTAACAAAAAAAGCTCTTCAAAAAAAAAAAAATAGTTGCCCGCGTGCTCCACCACTTTCCGATGTCTGCAGCCAGCTGGGTTCTGCTTGTTGCACATGGGTCAGTCCGCAGTTCGGGGCTGTGGTCGATGCGGAGTTGCTGCTGTGCCGCGTGTTGTGTCTAAGACGTGAATCATCTGGTTACCTGTTACCATGGAAACCATACAAATTGCAGCTCGGTTGCTGCCTGCGCTCGTGTTTGACGCGAGGTGATCGACACGCTGGTGTTCAGTGCCTCTACTATGCTGTAATGGGGAGATGTGATCGCTGGTGGACGGCCACCATTCTTAAAGGGCATCTCCTGCAAGAGGTGTCATGCAATGCCCATGTCACTGCCCAACCGTGGTGTACTTTATGGCTCTGTGCCACGGCCCCACCCCTTTTAGTACAATCCTGGGGGTTCTGTGCCGCGGCCCCACCCCGTTTAGTGCAATCCTGGGGGCTCTGTGCCACGGCCCCACCCCTTTTAGTACAATCCTCGGGGCTCTGTGCCACAGCCCCACTCTTTTTAGCACAATTCTGCAGGTTCTGTGCCACGGCCCCACCCTTTGTAGCACAATCCTGCGGTTTCTGTGCCACGGCCCCGCCCCTTTTAGCACAATCCTGGGGGCTCTGTGCCATGGCCCCACCCTTTTAGTACAATCCTGGGGGCTCTGTGCTACGGCCCCACCCCTTGTAGCACAATCCTGCCGGTACTGTGCCACGGCCCCACCCCTTGTAGCACAATTCTGCAGGTTCTGTGCCACGGCCCCACCCCTTGTAGCACAATCCTGGGGGCTCTGTGCCACAGCCCCACCCCTTGTAGCACACAGTCTTGTGGGCTCTGTTCCACAGCCCCACCCAGAGCCTGTGCTTCCACTAGGCAACCGCCTAGGGCTCACTGCCACCTAGGGGCACCTGGGAGCAGCACAGGCCAGCACTCTTTCTATGTGGCCTATGGACCTCTTTGATAAATTCTTAATTTCTCTGCAGAGTCCCCCTCTCCTCATACACAGGGAATGATGGGATCTTTACTCCGCACAATTGTCTCACAGCCTGTCCACACACATGGCCATTAGACAGAGGAAGATGCCGGGTGTCTGGTGCCAGTGTAGCAGTTGAGCTGCTGCTCCTTCCAGTGTTCCTCACAGACTCAGTCCCTTACCTCAAGCCGGCTGGCGGCTGCTGATCACTGTGGAGTTTTGAAACTCTGTCTCCTTTTTATTTATTTTTTTTGTTTCTCTGACTAATACAGTTCATTTATATTTGGTGTATATATATATAGTCTTTAATATTGGTGCTGGTGGCATCACTGTACTGAGTTCCCGGGTCTGTACGCCCGCTGTGCCCATTATGAGGGGCTTCCCACCATCCCTGTGCAGAGTTCCCGGGTCTGTACGCCCGCTGTGCCCATTATGAAGAGTTCACACCATCCCTGTGCTGAGTTCCCGGGTCTGTACGCCCGCTGTGCCCATTATGAAGAGTTCGCACCATCCCTGTGCTGAGTTCCCGGGTCTGTATGCCCGCTGTGCCCATTATGAGGGGTTCCCCCATCCCTGTGTTGAGTTTCCAGGTCTGTACGCCCTCTGTGCCCATTATGAGAGGTTCCCACCATCCCTGTGTTGAGTTCCTGGGTCTGTACGCCCACTGTGCCCATTATGAGGGGTTCCCACCATCCCAATGCTGAGTTCCCGGGTCTGTACACCCGCTGTGCCCATCCCTGCTGCATTTATTGTATATGGTGGAGAATGCGGGCGACACATCAACTTTTTGGTTAGCACTGCATGCCTAGCAGCTTTGAGGTCCTTAGTATAAATCCTGCCAGGGACACTTACCTGCCTACAGTTTCCATGTCCTCCCTGTGCTCTTTGCCCTTCTGTAGAAACCACAAAAAAAAAAAAAGCTTTACGGTTCAAAAACTTCACTTTTATTTCTTAGGTTTTGCACACAGAAATGGCTGCAACACATTAGCTACAAAGCGACACTTTTCAGGGCGACAAGTGATGGTCTTCCTTGCTGAAACACTCCATGACGGCGCATGTTCCGTGCCCATCTCACCCCCTCCCCACATGTCTGGCTCCTACATTTTAACAAAAAAAAAAAATAAAAAAACACTTTCTAAAATGTGCTCCTCAGTTTCCATGGAGACCAGAAATCTCATCTTTTTTTTTTTTTTTTCGTGGTCGAGACGCACCTTTTGTCTTTGGCACGGGGCAGACAGGCAGTTAATCGCGGATCATTGCTGGCAGTGACAAATCGGTCCTCTTCGGCCTTTTCCTCGGCGGGGACGTCTGCGGACAAAAAAAAAAAAAAACCCCGCCGTGCGTTCTGGGACTAAAATCTGACTTCCTTTAAAAAGGGAGACGTGCTTTAATCTACAATTTGTGCTTTTTTTTTTTTTCATGAATGACGCCCACGACGGAGCCACCGCGGACGCCTCCTTTTGGAATGTGTCGGCCAAGAATTTAAAAAAAAAAATGGCGTCTGGTCCCTTCTTGTTTTTTTTCCTTGGTAATGAGGCGATGGAACTTTTGGTTAGGCGATACCATTCACTTGTGCGCTCGCGACTCCCCACATCGAAACGGCGACTCGAAACGTTCAGGCATCGGTAAAAGGCTTCGGATCTCTTTTTTTTCGGCAAAGTTTTAGGTCCTAGGGTTGTCTGGCTAAAGCTTTTCCCGACTCTCGCGGGTGTAAAAAGGTAACGTTTTTTCGATCAAGGCAACTTTTTGGCCATCTGGCGATTTTTTTTAAATTTTTTTTTTATTTTTATTTTTTCCCGTCCTTTGGGAAAACATTTAGAAACGCTGTAGTTTGTCTCCTTTTTTTGACATCGATCTAAAAATTTAAGACTGAGGTATTTTTTTTTTTTGGATTCGGTCGTAGTACCAGTTAAATCGAAGGACAAATTTCCTCGCGCTGACACCAAAAAAATTTTTTTTCGTTTTTGATATCTCAACACACAGCTACAATATCGATAAAGACACACACACGCGACTCACGACGGAGAACGGCAAGAGTTACGGCAAAGGGCTCAGTCCACAAAGCCCCGGCGTAGGCTGGCACCAAATGTGCGATTGTTGAGGCTTTGTTTCTTTTGATTTTGTATTGGCAGATTTAGTTTCACTTTTTTTTTTTCACTTTGACTGGAGCATAGCGTCGGTTACAAAGCTTCGCAGTCGATGTAAACATCACACACAAATAGGCTTTGAGGATACAAAATAGCAACCCAACCTCCACCCATCGTTCCCCATTTTTTTTTCCCCCAAAAGGTGATTTTTTTTTTTTTTTTTCTGGAAGGCCACCAGTGAAAGTTGGGATCGTAGTTTTGAATCCCATGAAATGGGATGAGATCCCAAAGTTAGGCCCAGCGGTAATCGAAGGTGTCCTTCTCCATGTAGTCTGTCCACGTTGAAGAGGGCATGCTGCGGTAGGGATCCAGGAGGATCCTAAAGCATCGGATGATGAGAAGGCCCAAGAAGATGAAGAGCAGGAACACCAGAACGAAAGCGGCCTTTTGCTCTAAGGTCAGGGAGCTGACGGGAAGAGCGGAGCCCGAAGTCGACATGGTTGTGCTCAGAAGTTCTCCGGTCATTGTTAGAAGCATTTTGGCACCGATTGTCCTCCGACTCTCAACCTGTGGAGGGAAAACAATGTAAGAACATAGGTCTAATGCAGGCCATAGATAGGTCGAAAATCGGCCGATTTTCGCACCGTTAATGGGTTAATTGGTCGGCCGTATTTCTGAATTTTGTCAGATTCTTTTGATCGGTAAAGTTGGAAAAAAATCAGCTGATTTTACCGATCGGCCGATTTTCGTGGCAATGATGGGCAAATCAGCTGATCTTTTTACCGATAAAAAATCTGCGCATGAGCCGTGACCTGCAAGAAGAGGAAGAGGAAGAAGTAGAAGAGAAGAAGAAGAAAAGAAGAAGAAGAGAAGTAGAAGAAGAAGAGAAGAAGCAGAAGCGAAAGAAGAAGAGAAGAAGGAGAAAGAGAAAGAAGAAGAGAAAGAAGAAGGAGAAGAGAAAGGAGAAGAGAGAAAGAAGAAGGAGAAGAGAAAGAAGAAGAGAAAGAAGAAGGAGAAGAGAAAGAAGAAGAGAAAGAAGAAGGAGAAGAGAAAAGAAGAAGAGAAAGAAGAAGGAGAAGAGAAAGAAGAAGAGAAAGAAGAAGGAGAAGAAGGAGAAGAAGAAGAAGAAGAAGAAGAGAAAGAAGAAGAAGAAGAAGAAGAAGAAGAAGAGAAGAGAAAGAAGAAGAGGAAGAAGAAGAAGAGGAAGAGGAAGAAGAAGAAGAGAAAGAAGAGAAAGAAGAAGAAGAAGAGGAGAAAGAAGAAGAAGAAGAGGAGAAAGAAGAAGAAGAAGAAGTAGAAGAAGAAGAAGAAGAAGATGCGAAAAGAAGAAGAGAAAGAAGAAGAAGAAGAAGAGAGAAGAAGAAGAGACAGAAGAAGAAGAGAAGGGAAGAAGAAGAGGAGAAAGAAGAGGAAGAGAAAGAAGAAGAAGAAGAGAAAGAAGAGAAGAAGAAAAGAAGAAGAAGAAGAAGAAGAAGAGAAAGAAGAAGAGGAAGAAGAGAAAGAAGAAGAGAAAAAAAAGAAGAAGAAGAAGAGAAAAAAGAAGAAGAAGAGAAAGAAGGAGAATAGAAAGAAGAAGGAGAGAAAGAGAAGAGAAAAAAGAAGAATAAGAGAAAAAAGAAGAAGAAGAGAAAGAAGAAGAAGAGAAGAAGAAGAAGGAGAGAGAGGAAGAAGAAGAAGAAGAAGAAGGAGAAGAGGAAAATGAAGAAGAAGAAGAAGGAGAAGAGAAAGAAGAAGAAGAAGAAGAAGAAGAAGAAGAAGAGAAAGAAGAAGAAGAAGAGAAGGAAGAGGAAGAAGAAGAGAAAGAAGAAGAAGAAGAGAAAGAAGAAGAGAAAGAAGAAGAAGAAGAAGAAGAGAAAGAGAAAGAAGAAGAAGAAGAAGAGAAAGAGAAAGAAAGAGAAGAGAAAGAAGAAGAAGAAGAAGAGAGAAGAGAAAGAAGAAGAAGAGAAAGAGAAAGAAGAAGAGAAGAGAAGAAGAAGAAGAAGAAAGAAGAAGAAGAAGAGAAAGAAGAAGAAGAAGAAGAAGAAGAGAAAGAAGAAGAAGAGAAAAGAAGAAGAAGAAGAGAAAGAAGAAGAAGAAGAGAAAGAAGAAGAGAAAGAAGAAGAAGAGAAGAAGAGAAAAAAGGACAGAAAGTAGAGAAGGAAGAGAAAGCAGAAAGAAGAGGAAGAAGAAGAGAAAGAAGAATTCCAGTCCGCTATTATATTTGACATGAAAAAGTATTGCGGTTGCAAACAATGTATCTATTTGTATCCGAAAAACCATCTGTATCCAAAATGGATACAAAACAGATACATTGTTGCAACCGCAATACTTTTTCACATCAAATATAATAGCGGAC
>CATNWA010000141.1:255019-272639 GCA_951230385.1 Staurois parvus
GGAACCCAACCATCCCCCCGGGGAAAGGAACCCAAAAGCCACTGCCCGGGGAGGAAACCCAGAAGCCACCACACCAGGGGGGAACCCCAGAAGCCCCCCCCCAGGAGGAACCCGGGGTCCACTGCCCCAGGGGAACCCCAAAGACAGCCACTGCACCAGGGAGAAACCCAGGACCCCACTGCACCAGGAGGAATCCAGGACCCACTGCACCAGGGAGGAAACCAGGACCCACTGCACCAGCAGGTAACCAGGACGCTACTGCACCAGGAGGATAACCCAGGACCCACTGCACCAGGAGGAACCAAGGACCCACTGCACCAGCATAGGGTCTGACAATGGGTCCAAGGATTTCATCCCCATACCTAATGGCAGTCAGGGTTCCATTGTCTAGCCTGTTAGATGTCTGTGCGTCCCCTCCATGGAGATGAATCCCCAGACCATCACTGACCATACACCAGAACGGTCATGCTGAACCATGTTACAGGCAGACAGAACGTTCTCCACAGCTTCTCCAGATCCTTTCACGTCTGTCACATGTGCTCAGGGTTGAACCTGCTCTCATCTGTGAAAAGCACAGGGTGCCGGTGTGGACCTGCCAATTCTGGGGTTCAATGGCAAATGCCAATTGAGCTCTATGGTGCCGGGCAGTGAGCACAGGGCACCCACTAGAGGACGTCGGGCCCTCAGGCCACCCTCATGAAGTCTGTTTCTGATTGGTCAGAGACATTTACATCAGTGGCCTTCTGGAGGTCATTTTGTAGGGCACTGGCAGGGATCTTCCTGGACCTCCTTGCACAAAGGAGCAGATACCGGTCCTGCTGATGGGTTAAGGACCTTCTACGGCCCTGTCCAGCCCTCCTAGAGGAACTGCCTGTCTCCTGGAAATCTCCTCCATGCTCTTGTCTCCTGGGAATCTCCTCCATGCTCTTGTCTCCTGGAATCTCCTCCATGCTCTTGTCTCCTGGAATCTCTCCTCCATGCTCTGTCTCCTGGAATCTCCTCCATGCTCTCGTCTCCTGGAATCTCCTCCGGGCCCCCCCCATGCTCTCGTCTCCTGGATTATCCTCCCGTGCTCTTGTCTCCTGGAATCTCCTCCGTGCTCTTGTCTCCTGGAATCTCCTCCATGCTCTGGAGACTGTGCTGGGAGACACAGCAAACCTTCTGGCAATGGTACGTATTGATGGGCCATCCTGGAGGAGTTGGACTGCCTGTGCAACCTCTGTAGGGTCCAGGTATGGCCTCATGCTACCAGTAGTGACACTGACCCGAGCCAAATGCAAAACGAGTGAAAAACAGTCAGAAAAGATGAGGAGGGGAAAAAATGTCAGTGGCCTCCACCTGTAAAACCATTCCTGTTTTGGGGGGTCGTCTCATTGTTGCCCATCTAGTGCACCTGTTCATTTCATGAACACCAAAGCAGCTGAAACTGATGAACAACTCCCTTTGCTACTTACCTGACCAGATCCATATCCCAGGAGGTTTCATGGACTTGATGCCAGACTCGGATTACAAAGTGTTCCTTTCATATTTCTGAGCGGTGTATGATGATGATTTTCCCTTAGGGCACCAGGTTGTGATGCGCAGAAAGTGATGCAGTTTCTCTGAGATGCCCGTTATGTCCACAATCCTCCTCTCTCACGGATCTCCTCTTTAGTATGCAGAAGCCGGCGCTGTCAATATTGTTTTTATAGACGGCGTCCTCTTTGACCGGTAATTCCGGGTGTTTGTCATGATGGCGGATCCGCGATGCTGCAAATGTCTGTGATTACGCGGCTCTGGCCGGCGAGCAGTAAACACACATTAATTATCCTCTAATGTTTCCACAACCGCGTCCAAGTTCCCTCGCAGCATCTGCTAAGTGGAGGAATCGGCAGCGGCGGCGGGGAAGGAAACGGGTGTAAATAAAGTTCATAGATTTGAAAAGGATCAATCTGTGTTTTTTTTTTCTCTTATGCAAATTAGCCGATCATCTATTCACTTAAAGGGTCACTCCTCCTCTCGCTGGCATTTCAGCTTTTGGTGGATATTGGAGAGTTAAATGACTTTAGAGGCCACTGACTGTCTCCTGGAACCTCCTCCATGCTCTTGAGACTCTTCCCTTCTGGCAATGGCACGTATTGAGTGTCCCTGCCCACATCACACCCACATTTTGGGGTGGTCCCTGCGTGATTAAGGGAGGGACTGCCCACAAATTGGGTGTGGTGGCGCAACTTGCAAAATGGGTGTGATTTGGCGGTCTCTCCCGCAATAAGGGCGTGATAGGTGTGGACTGGGGGCGGGGTCGTTTGTTTCCTTTCGGATTAATTTGTCATCTTACTAATTCCTTCAAATGTTTCCAATGAATTAGAAGTATTTAAATCGAATTTGATTTAAATCGAATCGAATCGAATTTAAATCAAATTCATTGTGGGTTCTATTTTATTCAAAATTTGAATTTCAGAAGACAGTTATTTTCTATTCTATTCTATTCAGAATTAAAATTTTGGAAGGCAGCTGTATTCTTTCTATTCTATTCTATTTTTTTTATATTCTGTTAGTTTATTTTCTGTTGTATTCTTTTCTGTTCTATTCCATTATTTTCTATTTAATTATATTCTTTTATTTTCTGTTCAATTCTGTTTTACTCTGGTTTCTATTCTGTTTTATTCTTCTCTATTTTTTTCTAAATTAAAATTTTAGAAGATGGGTATATTCTTTTTATTCTATTATATTCAAATCTATGTTTTTTATTCTGTTCTATTCTCTTTCTTTCTATTCTGTTCTGTGTTACTCTATTCTTTTCTATTCATTTATTCTCTATTCTATTTTATTTTGTTCTTTTATGTTCTCTTCTATTCTGTTTTATTCTATTCTTTTCTATTTTATTCTATTCAGACTGAAAATTTTAGAAGGCAGCTGTATTCTTTCTATTCTATTCTATTTTTTTTCTATTCTGTTCTTTTATTTTCTGTGTTATTCTGTGTTCTGTTCTATTCCATTATTTTCTATTTAATTCTATTCTTTTATTTGCTATTTGATTCAGTCTTACTCTATTTTCTATTCTGTTTTATTCTACTCTATTTTTTTTTCAAAATCCAAATTTTAGAAGATGGGTATATTCTTTTTATTCTATTCTATTCAAATCTATGTTTTTTATTCTGTTCTATTCTTTCTATTCTATTCTGTTTTACTCTATTCTTTTCTATTCATTTATTTTCTATTTTATTCTGTTCTTTTTTCTATTCTATTCTGTTTTACTCTATTCTTTTCTATTCATTTATTTTCTATTCTATTTTATTCTGTTCTTTTACGTTCTCTTCTATTCTGTTTTACTCTATTCTTTTGTATTTTATTCTATTCTATTTGGAATTAAAATTTAGGAAGGCAGCTGTATTCTTTCTATTCTATTCGATTTTTTTTCTATTCTTTTATTTTCTGTTCTATTCTATTATTTTCTATTTCGAAAATGCATCAAAAACGCACTGGAATGCACCAAAATGCATCAAAAATGCTCTGGAATGCACCAAAATGCATCAAAAATGCACCAAAATGCATCAAAAACGCACTGGAATGCACATATCTTTATTTAAATTGAAGAAAAACAGATGTGGAAAAAATGAATTTGAATGCTTTAAAAACGTACTCAAACGTGTCAAAAATGCATAAAAAACCACACATGCAGAAACGCATCCGGAACGCGTTTCTATAGTATGAATCGGCCTTAAAGGTCAGCTGAGTGCACCACCTCGAAGTTGTCAAGTTTTGCAGCACTGCAGTTTAGCGACTGACTTTGCTATTTGCCGGCAGCTGGTCTTTTACATCGGCACGTTCCGGCTACAGCGATAAAAAGCAATATTTGCCTAAAAGACAGATTGTTGGGAGCCGAGCGCCCGCCGGCGACGTTCCTGCAATACATCCAAATCATACAGAAATAACCAGAGACACGTGCGGTGGGATGGCATACAGCCGTGTGCATCCGTCATGAACAGTCCCGGCACAGCTGAGGGACATACAGCGCCTTGAAAAAGTCTTCACACCCCCTTGAACTGTTCCCCATGTTATCATGTGACAACCAAAAAACGTCAATGTATTTTATTGGGATTGGATGACGACACAAAGCGGCACATAATTGTGAAGTGGAAGGAAAATGAGAAAATGGTTTTCAACATTTGTGACAAATAGTGCGTTTGCATTCAGCCCCCTTTACTATGACACCCCTAACTAAAATCTAGTGGAACCAATTGCCTTCAGACGTCACCTAATTAGTAAATAGAATCCCCCTGTGTGTAATTTAATCCCAGTATAAATACAACTGTTCTGTGAAGCCCTCAGAGGTTTGTTAGAGAACATTAGTGATCAAACAGCATTGTGAAGGAACACACCGGACGGGTCAGGGATAAAGTTGTGGAGAAGTTTAAAGCAGGGTTAAGTTATAGAAAAAAATATCCCAAGCTTTGACCATTCCACAGCCCACTGTTTAATCCATCATCCGAAAATGGAAAGAGTATCCACATGGGAGAAAGATATATTTGAAATGCTACAATTTTGGCCGTATTCAAAATATTTATATATATACTGTATGCTGAAATGCGTTTTTTATTACAAAATATCTGAAAACTATTTTTAAAAATACATTTCAGATATACTGTATGTCTTTAAGAATACAAATCTACATTTTTGGAATGTATTTACAGATATATGTAAAAAAAAATATGTTAAAATGAGTTTTTATGTTAAAAAAAAAATCTCAAGAATATATTTCAAAAAATATATATTTAAAAATATTTTTCGTACATTTTGTAATATATAAAAAACGCATTTCAACATGCAGTATATATATCTATATTGCCATATATTTGAAATACCACAATTTTGGCCATATTCAATAAATAAATAATAATATAAACCCTGATTAAGGGAAGACTCTGATAGGGACCCTGTAAAGTGGGGGGGGGGGGGGGAGTTTCTGTTGGAGACCTTAATGTAAGATGGGACTCTGATGGGGACCCTGGTATAAGGGGGACTCTGATAGGGACCCTGGTGTAAGGAGGCTGCTGATGGGGACCCAGGTGTAAGGGGGGACTCTGATGCGGATCCGGGGTGTACAGGGAGACTCTGCAGGGAACCCTGGTGTAAGAGGGGACTCTGCTGGGTATCTTTACGTAAGGGGGATGCTGATGGGGACCCAGATGGAGATCCTGATGTAAGGGGGGGGAATCTGATGGGAACCCTAATGTAAGAGTAAACGCTGAAGAGGACCCTGATGTAGGGGGAGACGCTGATGGGGACTCCAATGTAAGGGGGGATGTTGATGGGGACCTTAATGTAAGGTGGAACTCTGATGGGGACCCTGATGTAAGGGGGGATGCTGATGGGGACCCTGATGTAAAGGGAGACTCTGATGGGGACCCTGATATAAGGGGGGATGCTGATAGGGATCCTGATGTAAAGGGGGACTCTGATGTAAGGGGGGACTCTGATGGGGACCCTGATGTAAGGGGGGGGGACTCTGATGGGGACCCTGATATAAGGGGGCATGCTGATGGGGACCCTGATGTAAGGGGAGATGCTGATGGGGACCCTGATGTAAAGGGGGACTCTGATAGGGACCCTGATGTAAGGGGGATGCTGGGGGACCCTGATGTTAGGGGGGATGCTGATGGGGGATGTAAGGGGGGACCCTGATGTTAGGGGGGATGTTGATGGGGACCCTGATGTAAAGGGGGACTCTGATGGGGACCCTGATGTAAGAGGGGATGCTGATGGGGACCCTGTTGTAAAGGGGGACTCTGATGAGGACCCTGATGTAAGAGGGGATGCTCATGTGGACCCTGTTGTAAAGGGGGACTCTGATGAGGACCCTGATGTAAGAGGGGATGCTGATGGGGACCCTGATGTAAATGGGGACTCTGATGAGGACCCTGATGTAAGAGGGGATGCTGATGGGGACCCTGATGTAAGACGGGATGTTGATGGGGACCCTGATGTAAGAGGGGATGCTGATGGGGACCCTGATGTACAGGGGGACTCTGATGAGGACCCTGATGTAAGAGGGGATGCTGATGGGGACCCTGATGTAAAGGGGGACTCTGATGAGGACCCTGATGTAAAAGGGGATGCTGATGGGGACCCTTATTGTAAAGGGGGACTCTGATGGGGCCCCTGATGTAAGAGGGGACTCTGATGAGGACCCTGATGTAAGAGGGGATGCTGATGGGGACCCTGATGTAAAGGGGGACTCTGATGGGGACCCTGATGTAAGAGGGGATGCTGATGGGGACCCTGATGTAAAGGGGGACTCTGATGGGGACCCTGATGTAAGGGGGATGGGGACCCTGATGATGGGGACCCTGACATAAAGGGGACTCCTTTATTTATAAACACAGATTTTTTTCCAGCCTGCCAATATCTGTGGGGACCTCTGGACAATGGAGAAGGTGGGAGGTCCTTCCACATAGTATTCCCATCTCAGTAGCAGACAATGCCTAGAAATGTTCCTCAGACTTCCTCACTTCTACTTTTCATCGTCTGGAGAAGATCGCCCCTCCCCCTTTTCCTTTGTCCACCAATCGAGGTCACTTTTGCTGGTTTAACAAAATCCCGACCTTCGATTTCCAATCTCGTTCCAGGTGGTCACCCGGAGGACTCAATACACGTCGGCGGGTTTGATATAGCGCCTGATCTGCTCCGTGAGCGATCCTTGATATCCAGCGACACGGCTGACCTCACATCAGTCCCGTTGGTGGAGATTTAATGTACGGTCAGCTGATTGACATGCCAATACTCTGACCTCCCATTGTGGACTCCATAGAAGACACCAAATACATAAAAACTATAGAGAGAGGTCAATACATGCCCAAAGGTAACACCACCCAACCATCGAACTATACCTTCAAGGGATTGTCGAGGCACCAAAGGTAAGTGAAGCAAGACGTCATACCGTAATGACAGGAGATGCATAATAAAGAAGAGCCGGTCTTCGTCTGTTTTGGCTTGGATTGCACAGGTCGTTACGCGGCTTTACCAGCTGGAGTATATTATCGGGATCTCGTCTGATCTTTGTACCTTTAGGTGAACGTCTTACCATGCCGCGTCGTGTACGCTCACCGCTCACTTTCATAGGTCCACCTGTTCAATTGCTCAGTAACACATGTGATTAGCCAATCACATGGCAGCAACTCAATGCATTTAGGCATCTAGGCGTGGTGAAGACGACTTGCTGAAGTTCAAACCGAGCGTCAGAATGGGGAAGAAAGGGGATTTAAGGGACTTTGAACGTGGCATGGTTGTTGGTGCCAGACGGGCTGGTCTGAGGATTTAAAAAAAACTGCTGATCTACTGGGGTTTTCACTTTGATTGATGTAAGGGGGCACTCTGATGAGGCAGTTGATGTAAGGGGGCACTCTGATGAGGCAGTTGATGTAAGGGGGCACTCTGATGAGGCAGTTGATGTAAGGGGGCACTCTGATGAGGCAGTTGATGTAAGGGGGCACTCTGATGAGCACTCTGATGAGGCAGTTGATGTAAGGGCAGGGGGCACTCTGATGAGGCAGTTGATGTAAGGGGGCACTCTGATGAGCCAGTTGATGTAAGGGGGCACTCTGATGAGGCAGTTGATGTAAGGGGGCACTCTGATGAGGCAGTTGATGTAAGGGGGCACTCTGATGAGGCAGTTGATGTAAGGGGGCACTCTGATGAGCCAGTTAATGTAAGGGGGCACTCTGATGAGGCAGTTGATGTAAGGGGGCACTCTGATGAGGCAGTTGATGTAAGGGGGCACTCTGATGAGGCAATTGATGTAAGGGGGCACTCTGATGAGGCAATTGATGTAAGGAGGCACTCTGGCGGGGACGGTTGATGTAAGGGGGCATTCTGATGAGGCAGTTGATGTAAGGGGGCATTCTGATGAGGCAGTTGATGTAAGGGGGCATTCTGATGAGGCAGTTGATGTAAGGGGGCACTCTGATGAAGCAATTATTTATTTCAGGTACTTATATCGTGATGTCAATTTACATATATATTGTACATTCACATCAGTCCCCGCCCCCGAGGGGCGTACAATCTAAGGTTCCTAACTCACATTCATACATACACATACTAGGGACAATTTAGACAGGAGCAAATTAACCTCCCAGCATGTCTTTGGAGTGTGGGAGGAAACCGGAGGACCCGGAGGAAACCCACGCAGGCACAGGGAGAACATGCAAACTCCAGGGAGGTGGTGCCGTGGTTGGGATTCGAACCAACAACCCGAGTACTGCCAGGCGGAAGTGCTAACCATTTAGCCACTGTGCTGCCCATCTGCTGTAAGGGGGCACTCTAGTGGGGACAATTGGGACACTTTTGATGTAAGGGGGCACTGTGATGAGACTATTGATGTAAGGGGGAACTTTGGTGGGCATGGTTGATGTAAGGGGGTGCTCTGATGAGGCAGTTGATGTAAGTGGGACTTTGATGGGGACGGATGATGTAAGGGGGCACTCTGAAGAGGCAATTGATGTAAGGGGGCACTCTGGTGGGGATGGCTGATATAAGGGGGTGCTCTGATGAGGCAATTTATGTAAGGGGGACTCTGATGGGGATGGTTCATGCAAGTGGGGGATTCTGATGGGGACAGTTGATGTAAAGGGGCACTCTAATGAGGACTCTAATAACAGCCTAATACATACTATCCCCATCAGAGTCCCCCTTACATTAACCGTCCCCATCAGAGTCCCCCTTACATCAACTGCCTCATCAGAGTGCCCCCTTACATCAATTGCCTCATCAGAGTCCCCCTTACATCAACCGTCCCCATCAGAGTCCCCCTTACATCAACTGCCTCATCAGAGTGCCCCCTTACATCAACCGTCCCCCTCAGAGTGCCCCCTTACATAAGTACATTAGAAAACAAACACCTGGTGCAAGGAATAAGAGGTACAACTGCTCATGAAATAAGTCTCCTTCAGATAGGCGGTCAGGGGGTGGTAAAAACAGGTGGCTGAGCTGTGCTTTTTCCCTCCCCTTCCCGCCTGGTCCAGCACCAAGCTCTAAGAAAACAGCCAGGCGGGGTTGTCCACATGCTGCAACTGCATAGGAGTTAGGAGATAGGAGAGTGGCAGAAGAACATCGGGATGTCTAGTAGGCAACGCTTTCCCACCAGAACTCAGCCTCCCCGCTGTACAGATCAGCTCCCCAGGCTCTCTCCTGCTTTTGCAGCTCTCCACATGGACCTCTGTCAGCATGCTTCACTGAACCTGTCAGTTTCCTCCCCGGCTCAGAGAGGCAAGGCTGACAGTGGAAGCGTTGAGGGCCAGATAGGGACAGTCAAAGGGCCAGATGTGACCCTGGGGCCACAACCTGCCCAGGTCTGGTTTAGCAGTTTAATGTTATTCAGTTTAATCTCCAGTAAGGATGCTTAAAGTGTTACTAAACCCAGGACCCTGCATTCACTATATCCGCTCTCCCCGACCCCGCATTCACTATATCCGCTCTCCCCAGACCCCGCATTCACTATATCCGCTCTCCCCAGACCCTGCATTCACTATATCCACTCTCCCCGGACCCCGCATTCACTATATCCGCTCTCCCCGGACCCCTGCATTCACTATATCCGCTCTCCCCGGACCCCGCATTCACTATATCCGCTATCCCCGGACCCCACATTCACTATATCCGGCTCTCCCCAGACCCCGCATTCACTATATCCGCTCTCCCCGGACCCTGCATTCACTATATCCGCTCTCCCCGGACCCCGCATTCACTATATCCGCTCTCCCCAGACCCTCATTCACTATATCCGCTCTCCCCGGACCCCACATTCACTATATCCGCTCTCCCCAGACCCGCATTCACTATATCCGCTATCCCCGGACCCGCATTCACTATATCCGCTCTCCCCGGACCCCGCATTCACTATATCCGCTATCCCCGGACCCCGCATTCACTATATCCGCTCTCCCCGGACCCTGCATTCACTATATCCGCTCTCCCCGGACCCCGCATTCACTATATCCGCTCTCCCCAGACCCTACATTCACTATATCCGCTCTCCCAGACCCTGCATTCACTATATCCGCTCTCCCCGGACCCTGCATTCACTATATCCGCTCTCCCCAGACCTGCATTCACTATATCCGCTCTCCCCGGACTCTGCATTCACTATATCCGCTCTCCCCGGACCCTGCATTCACTATATCTGCTCTCCCCGGACCCCGAATTCACTATATCCGCTCTCCCCGGACCCCGCATTCACTATATCCGCTCTCCCCGGACTCTGCATTCACTATATCCGCTCTCCCCGGACCCTGCATTCACGATATCCAGTCTCCCTGGTCAGTTGGCGTCCCTCTCAGTCAGTGTCATTAGTACAGAGCCAGTGTGCAGTATAATCACAGTATTAGTATCTCTAGCACCAGATTTCCCACCACACTATCACAATCCCACTATAAGCCACTACTAGTATAGCGTCTATATCTACGTAGATTCCAGGATATATCCCATCATTTGTGGATGCCGTACCCTTCACAAAAAACAATTAACATACAATTATTAGGATTATAGCAGAATACATTTTGGCCTAAAGTTACACAGAAATGTGATTTTATTGGATAACAGAAAGTAGAAAATTATGTTTTTCTTTTCAAAGCTTTTAGTCTTTTTTCATTCATAGAATAAACATTTAAAAAAAAAACCCCCAGTGGTGATCAAATACCACCAAAAGGAAAGCTCGATTTGTGTGAAATAAAATGATATAAATGTCATTTGGGTAAAGTGTTGCATGACCGCACAATTGTCAGTTAAAGTAGCGCAGTGCTGATCAGCAAAAAAAAAAAAAAAAATGCCCTAGTTGTGAAGAGGGTAAAAGCTTCTAATGGTCAAGTGGTGAAATAACTCCCATACAGACAGACGGTTGCATGGAAACCTGTGCTGCCATTCTATACAGGCGCCCACTCAATCTTCACCCTCCTGGTTCTGGTTGATACCTTCGGATTTTTAATTCTGAGTCCTTTGGATACTAAATTCCTGTTAGAGCCCTGATGAAGGGGGATTGTTTGGCTTCCAGAACATGTTGGCTGCCTCGTGTTACCCTGTTGTCGTTTGTGGAACTAATGAAATACATTTTTGACTTGTGTTGGTGTTCCTTCGACGTTCCGTAGACCTCCCAAGCTGGTTGACCCTCATCTCCATGGTCTTTGTGGAGACCTTCAAAATGTAGGCCATTGAGCTCAAAGGTCTCTTACGTACAGGCGTGGACTGACCATTTGGAGACTCGGGCACTGCCCGAGGGCCCGGGGTCAGAAGGGGGCACCATGAGATGCCCCTGGTACCTTTTTCGTAGGCTTTTTTGAGTTTGTGCAAGGACACAGGGGGCCCATGATCCCCTATTGCCCCAGGGCCCCATGAGTGGTCAGTCCACCCCTGGTTGACCCTCATCTCCAGGGTCTTTGTGGAGAGCTTCAACATGTAGGCCATTGAGCTCCAAGGTCACTTACGTACCATTCAAGGATTTGTATCCAGGGGCTCACCTCCATTTGGTTGCATGGGATATGGCATTCCTGGCACTATCCTAAGGGGACCTACGCTGGAACCCCCCTCTATAATGGGACTTCATATCCAAGGGGGTGCATGAGTAAAATGATTCCTATTGGTTGGGAAATTACAGAGAAGGCAGAACCTACCAACAGACATACATGGAAGGATCTCACCAGGTGCAGTAGCTTGGACTTTGTCAACGTCTATGGGACAGAAGCAGTTAATGTTCTGCAGTAAAGTGATCTGAACTGATTGCAGCAATTAGAGCTAACTGTGACAAGTCGGCTCATACAGGCGCAGGAATGTACCTGTACTTACCTCATCCCAGCATCTCCTCCACCCTGTACTAGTATTGGGGTACCACTCATCCCAGCCTCTCCCCACCATGTACTAGTATTAGGGTATTACTCATCCCAGCCTCTCCCCACCCTGTACTAGTATTAGAGTACCACTCATTTCACTCATTTCAGCCTCTCCTCTACCATGTACTAGTATTGGGGTACCACTCACCCCAGCCTCTCCTCTACCATGTACTAGTATTGGGGTACCACTCATCCCTGCTTCTTCCCACCCTGTACTAGTATTAGGGTACCACTCATCCCAGCCTCTCCCCAGCATGTACTATTATTAGGGTACCACTCATCCCAGCCTCTCCCCACCCTGTACTAGTATTAGGGTACCACTCATCCCAGCCTCTCCCCACCCTGTACTAGTATTAGGGTACCACTCATCCCAGCCTCTCCCACCCTGTACTAGTATTGGGGTACCACTCATCCCAGCCTCTCCCCAGCATGTACTAGTATTAGGGTACCAATCATCCCAGCCTCTCCTCCACCCTGTACTAGTATTAGGTACCACTCATCCCTGCCTCTCCCCACCCTGTACTAGTATTAGGGTACCAATCATCCCAGCCTCTCCTCTACCATGTACTAGTATTGGGGTACCACTCATCCCTGCCTCTTCCCACCCTGTACTAGTATTAGGGTACCACTCATCCCAGCCTCTCCCCACCATGTACTAGTATTAGGGTACCACTCATCCCAGCCTCTCCCCACCCTGTACTAGTATTAGGGTACCACTCATCCCAGCCTCTCCCCACCCTGTACTAGTATTAGGGTACCACTCATCCCAGCCTCTCCCCACCCATGTACTAGTATTAGGGTACCAACTCATCCCAGCCTCTCCTCCACCCTGTACTAGTATTAGGGTACCACTCATCCCTGCCTCTCCCCCCCACCCTGTACTAGTATTAGGGTACCACTCATCCCAGCCTCTCCTCCACCCTGTACTAGTATTAGGGTACCACTCATCCCAGCCTCTCTCCAGCATGTACTAGTATTAGGGTACCACTCATCCCAGCCTCTCCCCACCCTGTACTAGTATTAGGGTACCACTCATCCCAGCCTCTCTCCACCCATGTACTAGTATTAGAGTACCACTCATCCCAGCCTCTCCCACCCTGTACTAGTATTAAGGGTACCACTCATCCCAGCCTCTCCTCCACCCTGTTCTAGTATTAGGGTACCACTCATCCCAGCCTCTCTCCAGCATGTACTAGTATTAGGGTACCACTCATCCCAGCCTCTCTCCAGCATGTACTAGTATTAGGGTACCACTCATCCCAGCCTCTCCCAGCATGTACTAGTATTAGGGTACCACTCATCCCAGCTTCTCCCCACCCTGTACTAGTATTAGTACCACTCACCCCAGCCTCTCCCCACCATGTACTAGTATTAAGGTACCACTCATCCCAGCCTCTCCTCCACCCTATACTAGTATTAGGGTACCACTCATCCCAGCCCTCTCTCCAGCATGTACTAGTCTTAAGGGTACCACTTATCCCAGCCTCTCCTCCACCCTATACTAGTATTAGGGTACCACTCATATCCCAACCTCTCCTCACCCTGTCCTAGAACTAGGGTACAACTCACCCCTGCCCTCTCCTCACCCTGCACTAGTAATTTGGTACCACTCATACCCACCTCCCCCACCCTGTAATATTGGGGTACTACTCATCCCAACCTCTCCCCACCCTGTACTAGTATTAGGGTACCACTCATACCAACCTCTCCCCACCCTGTACTAGTATTAGGGTACCACTCATCCCAACCTCTCCCCACCCTGTACTAGTATTAGGGTACCACTCATCCCAACCTCTCCCCACCCTGTACTAGTATTAGGGTACCACTCACCGCAGCCTCCCCCCACCCTGTACTAGTATTAGGGTACCACTCATCCCAGACTCTTCTCACCCTGTACTAGTATTAGGGTACCACTCACCGCAGCCTCCCCCCACCCTGTACTAGTATTAGGGTACCACTCATCCCAGACTCTTCTCACCCTGTACTAGTATTGGGGTACCACTCATCCCAGCCTCTCCCCACCCTGTACTAGTATTAGGGTACCACTCATCCCAGCCTCCCCCCACCCTGTACTAGTATTAGGGTACCACTCATCCCAGACTCTTCTCACCCTGTACTAGTATTAGGGTACCACTCACCCCTGCCACTCCTCACCCTGTACTAGTAATTTGGTACCACTCATACCCACCCTCCCCCCACCCCCCCCCTGTAATATTGGGGTACTACTCATCACAGCCTCTCCCCACCAAGTACTAGTATTAGGGTACCACTCCTCCCTTCCTCTCCTCACCCTGTACTAGTATTAGGGTACAACTCATCCCAGCCTCCCCCCCACACTGCACTATTAGGGTACTACTCATCCCAGCCTCTCTCCAACCTATACTAATATTAGGGTACCACTCACCCTATCCTCTCCCAGTCCATCCTCCCCGCCCCTCCCAGTCCCAGTATTGGGGCCCTCGTCCTCCCAGTCACAGTATTGGGGTCCCCATCCTCCCAGCCTTTCTCAGTCTCAGTATTGGGATCCTCATCCTCCCAGACTCTCCCAGTCCTAGTATTAGGGTCCCCATCCTCTCTTAGTCCCTGTATTGGGTCCCCATCCTCCCAGCCACTCCCAGTCCCAGTATTAGGGCCCTCGTCCCCCAGTCCCAGTATTGGGGTCCCCATCCTCCCAGCCTTTCTCAGTCTCAGTATTGGGACCCTGATCCTCCCAGACTCTCCCAGTCCTAGTATTAGGGTCCCCATCCTCCCTTAGTCCCAGTATTGGGGTCCCCATCCTCCCAGCCTCTCTTAGTCCCAGTATTGGGGTTCCTATCCTCCCAGCCCCTCCCAGTCCCAGTATTGGGGTCCCCATCCTCCCAGCCTCTCTTAGTCCCAGTATTGGGGTCCCCATCCTCCCAGTCTCTCTTTTAGTCCCAGTATTGGGGTTCCTTTCCTCCCAGCCTCTCCCAGTCCCAGTATTGGGGTCCTCATCCTCCCAGCCTTTCTTAGTCCCAGTATTGGGGTCCTCATCCTCCCAGCATCTCTTAGTCCCAGTATTGGGGTCCCCATCCTCCCAGTCCCAGTATTGGGGTCCCCATCCTCCCAGCCTTTCTCAGTCTCAGTATTGGGATCCTCATCCTCCCAGACTCTCCCAGTCCTAGTATTAGGGTCCCCATCCTCTCTTAGTCCCAGTATTGGGGTCCCCATCCTCCCAGCCTCCCTTAGTCCCAGTATTGGGGTTCCTATCCTCCCAGCCCCTCCCAGTCCCAGTATTGGGGTCCCCATCCTCCCAGCCTCTCTTAGTCCCAGTATTGGGGTCCCCATCCTCCCAGCCTCTCTTAGTCCCAGTATTGGGGTTCCTTTCCTCCCAGCCTCTCCCAGTCCCAGTATTGGGGTCCTCATCCTCCCAGCCTTTCTTAGTCCCAGTATTGGGGTCCTCATCCTCCCAGCATCTCTTAGTCACAGTATTGGGGTCCCCATCCTCCCAGTCCCAGTATTGGGGTCCTCATCCTCCCAGCATCTCTTAGTCCCAGTATTGGGGGTTCCCCATCCTCCCAGTCCCAGTATTGGGGTCCTCATCCTCTCAACCTCTCTTAGTCCCAGTATTGGGGTCCCCATCCTCCCAGACTCTCTTAATCCCAGTATTGGGGTCCCCATCCTCCCAGCCTCTCCCAGTCCCAGTATTGGGGTCCTCATCCTCCCAGCATCTCTTAGTCCCAGTATTGGGGTCCCCATCCTCCCAGTCCCAGTATTGGGGTCCTCATCCCCCATCCTCCCAGCCCCAGTATTGGGGTCCTCATCCTCCCAGACTCTCCCAGCCCCAGTATTGGGGTCCTCATCCTCCCAGACTCCCCAGCCCCAGTTCCAGTATTGGGGTCCTCATCCTCCCAGTTCCCCTCCCAGTTCCCAGCCCCAGTATTGGGGTTCCTATCCTCCCAGCCTTTCTTTAGTCCCAGTATTAGGGTTCCTATCCTCCCAGCCCCAGTATTGGGGTCCCCATCCTCCCAGCCTTTCTTAGTCCCAGTACTGGGGTCCCCCATTATGTGTGCCATGCTGGCTGCTCCGGCAGTCGTGCCCCCTCCATGCGATGGCAGGGTTCGTACATCCTCCATGCAGACATCGGGTTGATGCGGCTCTCCCCTCCTCCAGCCTCCGTCTTACCTGTTGAAGAAGAAGTCCGACATTCCCTCCCCGTCCTCCCCGGTCACTGCCGCCTCTCCCGGCTTCTCCTCCGCCTCCTCACCGCTGCCGTCTCCGCTGAGACCCGCATTCTAAGGCGCCTGGGCGGACGGGGCTCCCCGGTTGCTAATGACAACCCGTACCTATGGCAACCCCGGGGCTGAGCATCCGCAGCTGAGATCTCCGGGAGAGCGCGGGGAGGCTACCTCCGCCTCTGATTGGCTGCTGGGAGGATGAGGGGTGGAGGGGAGAGCCGGTCCCCCCGGGAGGCCGGGGATGAGGATGATCCGGTTTACCGGAGGAGGGTGAGGAGGATGGGGCGAACACACCGGACACCGGAGAGGAATGGGGGGGGGGGGGGGGAGATGCTGGGCTTACTGCAAAGGGAGGAGGAGAGGGGGGCAGCAACTGGTGGGTGAGAAGAGAGGGGAGAGGAGAAGAGAAGAGAGGGGAGAGGGGGAGAGAAGAGAAGAGAGGGGAGGAGAGGGGGAGAAAAGAGAGGAGCGGGAGAGGAGAGTTAGATGGAAAGGGAGTGGAGGGGGGGGGGGGGGAGAGAAATAGAGAGAGAGACATAAGGAGAGGAGAAGAGAGAAAGAGGAGAGGAGGAGGAGAGAGAGAGAGAGAGGAGAAGGAAAGGGAGAGTAGATAGATTGGGAGAGGAGAGGGAGAGGGTGATGGAAAGGGAGTGGATGAGAGAGGGAGAGAGAGAAAAGAGAGAGAGAGAGAGAGAGAGATAAGGAGAGAGAAGAGAGAAAGAGGAGGAGAGGGAGTGGAGAGGAGAGGAAAGGGAGAGGTAGAGGAGAGGAGAGAGAGGGAGAGAGAGAGGGAGAGGAGAAGAGGATAGGAGAGAAGAGAGATTGGGAGAGGAGAAGAGAGGAGATAGAGAGGAGAGGGAGAGGAGAAGAGAGGAGAGGAGAAGGAAAGGGAGAGGAGAGGGATTGGGAGAGGAGAGGGAGAGGAGAGAAAGGAGAGGAGAGGGATAGGAGGTGGAGAGGAGAGGTAGAGAAGAGGAGAGGAAGAGGGAGAGGAGAAAAGAGGAGAGGAGAAGGAGAGGAGAGAAGAGGAAATGGAGAGGAGAGGGAGAGGATGGGAAAGTAGATGAGAAGAGAGGAAGAGGTAGAAGAGAGGAGGGGAGAGGAGAGGAAAAGGATAGAGGAGAGGAGAAGGATAGGGAGAGAAGGAGAGGAGAGGGTGAGGGAGAGGAAGAAAAGAGAGAGAGAGATGGAGATAAGGAGAGGAGAAGAGAGAAAGGGAGAGAAGAGGAGAGGGATAGGAGAGTAGAGGAGAAAGAGGAGAGGGAGAGGAGAGGAGAAGGAGAGGAAGAGGGAGAGGAAGAGGGAGAGGAGAGGAGAGGAAAGGGAGAGGAGAGTAGAGGAGAAGGAGAGGGAAAGGAGAGGAAAGGGAGAGGAAGAGGTAGAGGAGAGGAGGGGGAGAGGAGAGGAAAGGAGAG
The DNA here is from genome assembly GCA_951230385.1 of Staurois parvus. Taxonomy (NCBI): domain Eukaryota; kingdom Metazoa; phylum Chordata; class Amphibia; order Anura; family Ranidae; genus Staurois; species Staurois parvus. The sequence goes on from CATNWA010000141.1 coordinate 272,486, forward strand.
GAGGAGAGGGAGAGGAGAAAAGAGGAGAGGAGAGGGAGAGGAGAAGAGAGGAGAGGAGAGGGAAAGGAGGCAGAGGGAGAGAGAGAGAGGAGAGAAGAGAAGAGGTGAGGGAGAGGACAGGAGAGTGAGAGGGAGAGATAGATAGGGAGAGGGA